>VWZZ01001826.1:245857-294811 GCA_013399095.1 Psophia crepitans
CCGCCCCGCGGGGCGCTGCGAGTGGGACGGGTCCCCGCTCCAGCCCCCAAGCCAGCAGCGGTCCGGCCCCCCGAGGGGCGGCCCCCAGGCCCCCTGCGCCCCGCGGTGCGGGGTCACACGCTGCCACCCTGCCGTAATTTTCCCTCCGCACTTCTTAACGGGGAGCGGGGATGCACCTTCCAACGCGCCCGGGCAGCTAAATCATCCGGAAAGTTCGACTTTCGAAGAGGTTGAAACCAACTCGCCTCTTCCGAACTGGGGCTTTCGCTTGCAAAACGTAAGATCAAGTGAAAAATGCATCTTGTAATAAAACAGCAGGAAAAGAATAGCTCTGGTAACGGTCGCCAGTTTTAAATCCTGCTGCTAAATCGCTTGGCCGCAAGGAAGGTGACTGCAAAGTTGTGTTTATTTCTCTCATTCGTTCAGGCTTTTCTTCCGCACTTACATCACTGTCTGTCGCTAACAACGTGCCCGTCCTTCCCCCTCCATTTTCATCTCCCCCTTTTGTTCTCCCCCCAGCCGCCCCTGGACAGCTGCGAGCTTTCACGGAGGTATTAGTTTGGACCAGCAGATTCTGGTCAAATTACAGCCCAGGTAATTGCGTTTTGTCCCCTCGGCGTTGCTGCTGCTCCCAGCGAGTTATTTCCCAGCCACGTCCCGTTCCCAGCTCGCCCATAGGCAGAGCCACAGCAAGGGCAGGGTGCAGAGGTGGTCCCCACACATCTCATGCCTTGCCCCAGAGAGGATTAGTAACCCAGCACAGCCAGCCTTTGGAAAAGGCTGTAGTTATCGAGATGTAAAGTGGGATTGCAGCAGGACAGGTTCTGGGTCACCTGTATCAAGACAGCTGGACAAGTGAGAAGAAAGGCGCAGGGATTTGGATGGTGGAGTTTGAGATGCTCCATCTCCAAGCGCAATGAGCAGTTACTCCGAGCTGCCAGCTCTGGCATGTTTGCTTTGGGGTGAGGAGCACACCACGCACAGCCGTGACCCACGGCAGATTTCATACAATCAGCCCGCATGACTCGGAGCACCCGTTGCCCAAGACACCCCTGCGCTGCGGGTCAGCCTCAAGGCACGGCAAGGGAGGGGCATCGCATTTGGAAGGAGTTAAAACCCGGAGCTCCTGGCAGTGACCTGGCAGGGCATCTGGGACCCTGTCTTCCTACATCATTTTCTTCAAATCTCAGTTGGGCGTTTTCATAATAAGAAAAGCAGCTTCTTGACATTTCATACACGGCAAGCAAAATGCCTTCCCAACCCCATCCTTCGAGACCACGGTTCCACCGATACTCAGTAAGGTGGATCTCTTTCAACAGCAACAAGGAGACTATTAGAAGACAGTCTACGTTTTATCTACCTAGCACGTAAGCATTCCCAGCTAGGAGCCCTGATCACACCACCACCACACCAGCACCAGATCCCTTGCAGAGATTACCTGTAACAGGTACTTCATCTGTTCAAGCTCCAAATTTGTCTCAACTTGTCTGGATAAAACCAGAGATAACAGCGCACCTCATGATGCTTTTGTAAAACGTAAAACATTTGGCACTTTGCAAAGTGCTTTAGAATGTATTAAGCAATAGACTAATTAGCAAAGATATTTTTTTTTTGCTAGCTGTCTTTACAAGCAGACCAGGTCACATCTGTATGATGTGAAGTTTAAAGCACACAAAACCTCCAAAACATGCAAAAACACCGAAGTACAGCAACAGTCCTTTCTGCCCTTCAACTTTTTCACTCCCTCTCCTGTGCCTGGCCGCCTCGTAACATCAGCTCAATCTATTTCAATGTAACCTAAACCCATCGCTAAGGCCCCAGATCCTGGCGGACACCAAACCCGCTGGGTCCCACCCAACCGTGCAGCTTCCAGCTTTTAGATACCTTTGAAACATCATACACATGTTAGAGTGGGCAAAGATTTTCAAAGCCTAGAGATATTCACTAATGATCACATAGTCTGTAAATCTCTATTATCTGCTTCAACCTTGGTTTATTTTTCTCCGAAAGTCTCTGGATGTTTATGACTAGTACCAAGTACAGCTTCCCGAGGCCATCAGCTCAGTGGACATGGTCTTTGCCCTTCTCAAGCCAAACGTACGGTCGCAGGAAAGGAAACGTGTTTTATTTCAGTCATTTGAAGAACTCACACAGTGTTCTGCGAGTCCTGAAAAATTTCACTTAGAGCAGGGAAAATAAGACCTAAAATTACTTTTGTTAGTCGTCTGAAACTGATAAAATATATTTTCCGTATCATTTTTAACACTCTGAACTGCAAACTGCCTGTGTAGGGGATAAGTACATTTCCAGCACGATGCAGCTTTCATAGGATCCAGCCCCAGCCCTTGCGCTGGCCGTGTGAGAGCGGTACCCGCACACCCGCGTGCCCGGGCGCGGAGCTGTGCCACGGCTCCCTGCCCTGGGGCTGCCCAGGATGCTGAGTGCTTGCAGGCAAACCTGCCGTGGGATGATGACCACCGTGCCTGTGTAAGACCACTATCTTCTTACCTTGTAAATTCATTCAGTCACTGCATTGACAGATATTCCCCTTGTTATAACAAATATGTTTTTGCTGTTTTACTACTACAGCCCCTCTACAGATGGGAATTTCTCCTGAGTATTTATGTGTCTTCAGAGCATGATGCTTTGCTTTCCCTGGTTTGCAAGGCCTCGTTTGGTAAAGCTCCTTGACAATACAACTGCTTCTACTTCAAAAAACAGACACCAGAAATAGGAAAGGCATGAAAAGAGGGATATTACAAAAGCACGGGGTTTTGTCCGTAACAGCACCCTGTTCAACAGGAGGAAAACCAAGGACACCCCACCCTGAGCCTGAGCTGCTGAACCGGTCACAGTGAGGTACCACAAACGTCAGCGCTGGCTGAGCCAGCGTGCCTTGGGCAGGAAGGAAAGAAGAGAAAGGACAAATTAGAGGAAGCTGTAACAACAAGGAGTGTGAAACAACAGCCCCTCTCCCTCACCCGGGGGTGTCCATCTTACCAATCCGCCAAGCTGAAGCAGGAACGCAGACCTGTCGCCTTATTCTGTATCTCCATCTATTTTGGTTGGAACCTCCTTAGAGCTATGGAAAGGAAAACCCTGTGATGGGACTCTCGGCACTGCCGCGAGCTTCTGTGGGTGTGTAAGTGGCTCTCGCTGTTAGCGATGTTTTGCTTCCCCTATCGTATTTCCAACCCACGCTCTGCAAATTGCCACCTTCCCTCAACAGTGAGAGACACAAAACTGGCAGCAACACCTCTCCCCTTCTCTTTTCAACCCATTGGAGATAAACTTTAGACGGTGGGTGGATGCTTTCTTCTCCTCCCCTTTGGGATACTCAGTTTCATTCTTGGTAGCCCAGTCAACAGTAAATGGATTTTATCCACATGGGTACAAGCGAGATTACCTGCTTTTCGCTGCCCAGCCCTGGGCACCAAACAGGCACTGATGTGCCTTTCTCCTTACATTTAGCTAGCGTATCTACCTTTACATCATCACTTTCAAACAATTTTGCACCCTCATCAGAAACCTCAAAAATCCTGATTCAGGCATTACTTTGGCTTTGCCATTGTGTCCACAACGCTGCAAAGCAGGATTGCAAGTTAAAACTCATAATCTGAAGTCTTCTCCCTCCTTCTCCCAGAGCAAAGCTACATTCCTCATCACGGTACTATCATTTAGATCACTCGACATGTAAAAACCAGCCTGTGCTTACCGCAAGCACTGGATTTTTATTGCAGGTTGTACACTTACATATTGCAGCTTAACACTTCATCAGTGGAGATTCCTCTTCCTGGTAATATGAAACAACAGAATCGATTCCCACCTGAAAGCCAAGCTGAATATGTAGGGGTTTAGTTGTCTAAAAAACTGTTTTGTTGTTTGGTTTGGGTTTTTTTAAAACTTATAAACAAATCATCTGGGGGGCAGAAATCCCTGTGTCTCGTACGTTTACCCTGATGAAGCCGCTTCCCAGGTAAAACCGCATTTCCCGTTGATAAAGCAATGCCTTGCTGCCCCCGTGCGAGGTTCGTGGGAAGGGTAGCGTTACTGGAGCACCATCGCTCTGGGGTTTGTACAGGGAACAGTTGCAATCAGGACCTTACCGGCACTGTACACTGATGCCATGTCCCAGCTGAGGGCAGCTACCAGAATATATGAGCTTAACTTAGCAGGGTTTCCTGCTCTTCCTGCCCTGGTTGCTTTTATTGTTATTATTATTATTATCTTTTCCACTAGTGTAGCTGTACCCATGGTTAAGTATTCTTTAAACACCGTCAGTGTATTTGAAGGCCCAAACTGCTACTCCAGTTGTGGTACTATTTGCGTAAGCTGGACTGGTTTTTATTTCTGCTTAGGGAACATATTTAATATCTACATTTTAAAATACACATGCATTCATAACAGAAAGGCTTTCTTTTATTGGCTCTCATTTCCTGGAAAATAATTAGAACAAGATGACCCAAGGAAAAAACTCACAGAAATAGTCGAAGGACTGTAGAAATAACTTTGAATGAAATGATACAAAGTCAGCACACTCCTCGAGGACTGGGAATCCGCAGCAGCCGCACCAGCACCGAGCACATCAATAGATGGGGGCTCGGCTTCCGCTGTCGGCGCTGGCTGTCTCGGTGACAGCAGACGTCAGCCCTGGCACCACGTTATCACAGCCCGTGCAGACACCTCCAGTATCACACGGCTGGCTCCAAAACGCACCGCTGCCTCGATAACGGGGTTAAGGGATGCAGGCTGAGGGGTGTGAAGGGATCAGGGAACATCTGGGGGACGTCCTCCTCCACATTCAGGGGGTAACACTGCAATAAGTTAAGCAGGAGCCTGTTTCTCAGAAAACGTCCCCTGGTTTCAACACTGAACCCTGTCAGACCGGGGCTTTAGGGAGTTTGTTGGCATTACCCAGCGACTCGGCTGTGATCAATACAACTGTCATGCTCTTCTCCCAGGAGCCTCAGTACATTGATTTTTGGAGCTCACACTTACTGCAGACACAGTAGATCGCCATTACGGTGTAAGAGACACAAAGCTGATGCACACGTCTTCAGATCGAAAGGGCTGCTGTTTCCTAATCAAATTATAACTTCTGCTGTAACCAACCACTCAAGACACTAGCGAAAAGGAAAGAATTTTAGCTTTTCTCCCCTCCTTAGACACGAAGAGGAAAAAAATTATGAAGAACTAAATCCATCTTCCCACAGCCTGCTCTCCCAGTGAGGCCAGCCAGTTTGACGAGGCATCATCATTATAAAGTTATTTCAACTGAAAAAAGAAAAACCCCAAAGTGCAGGAATTTTCCACATTCACACTCCAGGTTATGCTGCACAGAACATAAAGCATGAGCATTTTATCGAATGCAGGAAAAGAAACAGGGGTTTACTGCTGCTCGCCTCCTCATGCCAGAGTGCGAGACAAGGATTTAGGCACAATGTAGTAAAAGCAGCATCGCTCTGTGGCTTTAGCCCAGATTGCTGCCTGTGCAGTAAGATTTGTGAGCTCCAGATGAGCAAAAGGTGCTTCTCCTCTTGCTATGGCTCAATGGAAATTAAACTACAGCTTAATTTGCAGTTTTCGATTTTACGTTGGGATTATTAGCGCAGGTGAGCAAGAAGCAGCAACCTGGTGCAGAAAATTAACAATATTTATGAGAATATTTTCTAGAGCAGGATGTTTTTGGAGACTGCTTATGAAAAAAAAAGTAAAAAAGATTGTATCTGCTTGCATCATTGCCATTTTACTTGGTATCTATAGCACAGTTCAAATACAACATACCTTAAAGACGATACAACCTAGGCTACGAGGGTTTGGGATTTCCCCCCCCCCACACACTTAGTGCTCAGGGCAGGGCTAACTTTAAATGCTACAGCCACCACTCTGCAAGGGTGTCTGGTTTTTAATGTTGCTATTTCTGTGCTTCTGGAATGCCATCACCAGCCATCTGCCCAAGCCCACGATCTTTGCCCCGGTATGTCTCAGCAGCTCTGCAGCGTGGCGAACCCCGTTACCACCACAGCGCGGGTACCACCATGGCAGAGCAACAAACAACAGCGGTACCAGCTGCCGCGGCACGGGAGATAAAGCATGGGGAGAGGTGATGAGGAAGGCAGAGACCAGTGACATTCCTCAGGGGTCAGTACTAGGACAAGCATTTAACGTCTTTGTCAGCGACATGGACAGTGGGATTGAGTGCACCCTCAGCAAGTTTGCTGACGACACCAAGCCATGTGGTGTGGTCAGCATGCTGGAGGGAAGGGATGCCATCCAGAGGGACCTTGACAGGCTGGAGAGCTGGGCCTGTGTGAACTGCATGAAGTTCAACAAGACCAAGTGTAAGGTCCTGTACATGGGTTGGCACAATCCCAAGCACAGCTACAGGCTGGGCGGAGAATGGATGGAGAGCAGCCCTGAGGAGAAGGACTTGGGGGTGCTGGTTGATGAAAAACTCAACATGAGCCGGCAGTGTGCTCTGGCAGCCCAGAAAGCCAACCATGTCCTGGGCTGCATCAGAAATAGTGTGGCCAGCAGGTGATTCTGCCCCTCTCCTGCGCTCCTGTGAGACCCCACCTGGAGTGCTGCGTCCAGTTCTGGGGTCCCCAGGACAGGGAAGACATGGAGCTGCTGGAGTGAGTCCACAAAAATGATCAGAGGGCTGGAGCACCTCTCCTGTTAAGACAGGCAGAGGAAATTGGGGTTGTTCAGCCTGGAGAAGAGAAGGCTCCGGGGAGACCTTAAAGGAGTCTTCCAGTACATGAAGGGGGCCTACAGGAAAGCTGGCAAGAGGCTGTTGATCATGGAGTGCAGTGACAGGGGTAATGGCTTTCATTTGAAGCAGGGCAGATTTAGATTAGGTATTAAGAAGAAATTCTTCCCTGTGAGGGTGGTGAGGCACTGGAACAGGTTGCCCAGAGAAGCTGTGGAGGCCCCATCCCTGGCAGTGTTCAAGGCCAGGTTGGATGGGACTTTGGGCAACCTGGTCTAGTGGAGGGTGTCCCTGCCCATAGCAGGGGGTTGGAACTAGGTGATCCTTGTGGTCCCTTCCAACCCAAACCATTCTGTGATTATTACTAACAAAGTATAAATTCAAGCTAATAGGCATTTGCCTTAGACCTACACCTTCAGCAGTGATTTTTGCTCTGCACAGGGCAACCTGGATGAGCTGCCACAGACTCCCTGCAGTTCCAGTCCCTCCTGCACATCTCTGACATGCAGGAGTGTTGCTATTGGCACTGGCAGAGCATTACCATCCCCAAAGCCAACACAAACAACGTTAAAAGCCTTCCCTCCTTACTCTCAGAGCAGATCTCAGCATCAACTTCACTTTGCTACTGTGGGATCAAGTAAGAGCTTTGCCCTTGTGGTCTGTACTACCTGAACTCGGCTAATGGCCAATACATGTCTTGCCCTCCTGAGGACAAAGCTTGCTTCTGGTTTGGCTGCCAGAGGTACGCAAAGACCTGCCTGCTCAGTGAAAGCTATTCTTGCTACCATGGGCGTGAGCAACAGTGACGTTAGTTGCAGTGAGCTCCTTCAGAGAGCCACCAGTTTCCTTGGCAGCCAAAATAAAAGGCAAAAGAAAAAACCAGACTGTTCCTATTTGAAACCAATATAACATACATTGCTGGGACTCATTCCATGGCATGAAAGCTAGCATGTTCCTTTTGCTGTTGCTTCTGCTGGTTTGCTGTGCCCAGCCTGATGCTAAATCAGAACCACCACTCCCTGCCTTCGGCCTTGCTGTGACGGATGAAGGAGGAACACGCTGGAGAGCTGTGCCGAGCACAGCTGCACAAAACAAAAACAGCATGCTGGTAAGATACAGCTGTGCTCACCACCACTGCTCTACCCATCTCCAGCAGAGACGGAGATGCGTCCCCACTGTCCCCAACCTGTCCCCACGCTGCTAAGGACCGAGGCTGTGCTGGCCTGACTGCTCACTGCCATTTTGGCCCATTCATTTTGAAAGGTTGAGTTCTTTTTTAGTAAGGACTCCTGCACCTTACCTCATCCTGGACAGCAAAAGTGTTTATGCCCCAAGGTTTGATTCCTTTATGCATGTGTTGACAAAGAAATAAAGGTGGTCCAAACAGCCAAGAAATGCTAACACTTAACAGGATTAGAGGGGTTTAGTGGGGGTTTTTTTTTCAGTTTAGAGTAGCTTCTACTTCAGTACCTCACCACGGATGTAACAGATGAGCTTCAGCTACCCAACTGCACATCCTTACGGTGTATTTCACCTCCCCAAGGTTTCACCCAACCGAAACTCTGCTCAAGCTGCCCATCACAATTTTTCCCCCATGAGAACTTATCCACTTCTCTTATTAAGAGTACATGGTAATTTTCAAAATTTTGAGATTCATATAATAAATAGTTTGATTTTGAATACTTGATTTTGAGTATTTGTTAAGTCTGTGTTTCTTTCCCTTTTTACTACACCATAGTGTCTGCTCAAAACCTCACCATCCCAGCTTGCTTTTGTGACTGGGATCAATGCCTCTGAAGCATATGCTGTTATCACAGCGTGCCCCACTGAATACACAGAGCCAGCAAGGAATTTCTTGCCTGGGAGGTATATACCAGCCTCTAATCAGAATCGGATTTTGGAAGTAACTAAGCAATGTTCTAGCAAGTTCCCGTTCTGCTGCTGCCCAAGCACACGCCGTAGAGTGACACCTGCATCAAAGAGGGAAAAAAAAGAGGGACATCCATCAGTTTGTGAGAGATTACTTGAACAAAGAATTAAAACCTCTTTCACCTGCTTGGCTTCTGACCTGTTTAGGCCAAGAGTACATATTCCAAGTTTTCCATGCAAGTGTTCAGCAGAATTAGCCTGATATCCTGGAAGGGTTAGATCTATACCCCAGACAAAAAATCAACGCAGAAGCTTTTCTAGAAGTTTGCAGAAATTTCTGAACTTAATCATAACCTGTTCAAAGTAAACTAGAACTGCCTTACTTCTAAACATTGTTTGGAAAAGTCATAAAAGTTAACATGTAGCATACTCACCTCCTCATGCGGTGCTTCAGCTGCAGCGATGGGCTATAAAGATTAAATTCCAGAGGCTAAATGAAAAAGCATTAGGTAATAAACCTCGTAACAGGAGTCAACTGGGCCAGAAGAGCCATGCAAATATTGGGGAAGTTTAACAAAATCCTGCTACCTTAAAAAAGAGGTGTGACAACTATGCCTGCAAGGGCTTTGTAGCTGCAATAAGTAACTGGCAGCCCCCTACCACCTGGTGAAAGCAGCATTCTCCAACAGAGTTAGTGGAATCCTGACGGGAATTCCTTAACTTTATTTTTTTTATTCCTTTGGTTATGGAGTTAATTTGTAATTCCCCACCCCCCATGCGTAGAAAATATTACCCACCTAGGAAATGACACTGCTATGATCATCTATTTCTACGTAGTAAACACAACACTCAACTAATACGAAACCAATTCAGTTGTTCGGGACTGAAAAACCATCAGCATATAAACCTTCCACGCTAACTTCAGAAGAAACGATCCCAGACAGGTCCCATTCACAGCAGGAAGCCTCATGGTCTACAACCCCTCCTCTCTCCCCACACTCCTCCTGACCCTCATCACCTCCATACTCCTTTCAAGCAACCTACCTGCCCGGTTGGGTGGCAGACTGCGTGCCATAGCTGCCGCAGCAGGTAACCGCTGCCTCCCAGAGCGGCTGTGGGCACCAGCTCGGTGCTGCTCCCCTCCCCAAGCCCAGCTACTGATTTTCATGAGAATTTCTACAAATCTACTGCTGATACTTCAACTGTCCATCAGTGTCTGGAGACAGTAGCCACAGGGTCGAAAGGTGCTTAATGAGAAGGAAGAGGGAACCAGCCAGGCAGCACAAACCCAGCAATTAGTCCAAAACCTGCATAATTTATTGCTGGACATCTTTGCATACAGCCAATTCTTTGGTCTTGTAAACTTGAATTCAAGAGTTTTAGGGGAACAAACTTGTATAGAGCATAAGTCTCTACAGTACAGATGGATTTTTCGGTACAGTTACTCTTAATTTCTCACTAAGAACATAGAAGTTGCTTCTTTCAGATCTGCTGCTGAGACATGCCAGGTCTTAGAACCAGTAACAGGTAAGCGCTGACATGACTGACTCTGGATTATTTCTACAATTAACATGAGGACTGGAAAAAAATAAACCAAACCAAAGAATTACCACTGATGTCAAAAAGTGGGGGGAAAACGCCACTAAGCCTGTGTTTCTGAACTTGATTTTCACGACGCTATAAAGGTTCAAAATGCAGCTATGTTATCAATACATAGATGGAGGGGGTACAGCTAGATTTGGATTTCAGAGGCCTGTGGTGAGGAAAATGCATAAACTCCATCCAGTGCCAGCTTATTTCAACTTCCTCCCTTCCTTCTGCAAGAACACAGTCCGTGTGGTAGCACCTAGCTAGCCAACCCATCAGGAACAGACAAATGTTGGCATACAGAAAGTTTGGAGATGCTGGAGCAGGAAGAGGTTCATGAAACGATCCAAGACATAACGCCATCCTACCTTCTGCTATGTTCATTGAAGGAGAACAGTGAAGAAAAACCAAGTTACTTCTGGTAAAAGAAAGAGGTCACATAAGTAAGTTGGCACCAGAGCTGTACAACAAGGTACAAACTAAGAGAGAACGACATCCTGTGTACATGACTTCAACCTTCCCCCGGTACGCTTTTCTTTCTTTACGGAACAAATAATCCAGACTTGATTTCATTTAATGGTGTTTAAGTACAGGTCAGCTTCTTAACCTGCCACACTAGGAATGTTAATGTATTTTGTACTGGTTATGTTAAAGATAAATATATATTACATATAAATAAAAAAATATATTTTCAAATTGGGAAAAAAAATCACTTGAAATGCTATATACAATGCTGATCCCTGAAAATCATGGCTAAATTCAACCACCCAAGTGATATTCTGGGAACAAAACTCTTTCAAATCCCACCTCACTTTAGTTTGTACTCCAGCATGTAATTACTCTATTACATAATCACTTTTTCACTTAGGCTAAATTAAGGACATAAGTGCTGCCTTACTGTGAGAAGAAACAGAACACAGGTGCCCAGGAGGCTCAGACAGAGCCATTCCTAGTGCTGTGCTACATTACAGCACCGTCCAGATTTGCAGAGCATGCTGTGAAGAGATTCTAGAGAAACCCATAATACACCACCTCCCCTCACGCCCCCTCTTCCAATCCAGAGATCAAGGCCCTAACTTCAGCAAGAACAAGTTCGCACTACATAAATTCTAGGAAAACCCACCGTACATATTAAGCCGATGGCGGTTTTGTTTCTCCTGTAACAGCGGAGAACAACAGGAAGTGACCTTTCAAACAGGCAAGTATGTATTACAAGGATCACCGCATTATTGTTTTATTGTTTGCACAATGGTAAGTTGCACATATGGACAAAACAGTACACGTTCAGAATTAGTTTCACAAAGTAATACATTACAAGGGAGTCCAGTGGTTTAACATAGGAACTATTAAAAAAGCAGTAACAGAGGAATACAAACATTATGGTTTTGATTGCAGCCCAATAAAAGTTTAAAAAAGGTTGAAATCAAAATAAATTGTAAGCTTTATTTTTCAAAGACATAAAAAAAACCACATTGTATCCCTTCCTAAGAGACTGCTCACAAAGATGCAATAACATACAAGTACAAAAGTGAAGAATTCTGTGCTCAGTTTCCCTTAATTTTATCAGATCAAGTGACAAACTGAACATACGCCGAAAAGCAATCACTGCTGAACGCAGCCATTTCCAAAACATACAAAACGGTAGTAACACTTGAACAATAGGAAGCAAATGACCTGGTACTAGAAAAATCTTATGCACTGCAACTGTTTTAGAAAAAAAGGTGCTTTTGTGAAAATGATTGTGAATATTCATTTGATGCATGTTATATACAAAACACCTACATTAAAAGCAACTTGGCTCCAAAGTTCCATGTTCACACTTCAACCTGTATCTTTATTTGCAGAGATTCAATTGATCTGTTATTTCCTCCTTAAGATGTTTTCCCAGCTACTTCTAGCGCACACCAGATTGGAGCTGCAGCACAACAAGCTATGACGTCGTAATATGCAAGATTCAGAAACTACTGTTGCAATAGCTTTAACCTTCAAATTACATCATTTTCCTCCTCCATTCTTTAGCAGCAACTTATTGTACTATACCTCGTATTGAAAGCAGACACGCAACTGCTTTTGAGTCAATGCTAGTAGCGCTGATGAGAACCTAGTGAATCAACTCTATTTTGTAACAGCTAACTCCGGTTTACATTGGAGTAGCGTGTCCTATTTCCTCCAGTTGCAGGGAGAAGCTCAGCCAGCCCAACAACTCTGCTTGCACGCAGATGTTGCGGCCTCCTGAGCTTTCAGCTGAAATCCTGCAATGCCCTACTGTTCAGCTCAGGAGAAAAAAAACAAACAAACAAAACCAAGCAAGTTTTTGGGAATATTACCTATGAAATGTCTGTGTCAAAATCTCAGATTCTTCTTTAGAGTTGGCTGCTAAACGGGTCAAGAAAAAGATCTAAAAAAAATATCCAGCTACTAACCACTATTTACCAAACTTTATGAAATAGTAAACATTGTATTTCAGCTGGTCTTAAACAACAAAACACAAGAAAGCAATGATGACATGGCCCAGAACCCATCATTTTAAACTCCTGGGAACATCAAGATATGGGACCCACAGGGCAACATGGAGAAACAGCACACATACAGAAAAGGAGACCTGTCTATGGGGCAAGGTTTGCACATCTGTATTTTATACATACATACACACAGATGTGTGCACTGTACTGTATATATTTACATCCATATACACAAAACCACCCTGAAGTAGATTTAAAGGCCATATCCAAGAACAGAAGATATGAACTCTAGTATTTGTACTAGAATATATTTTATCTGTACAAAAAACAAATATGCATATATTCATATGGTATAAAGCTTATTAACAAAAAATATTCTGCTACTAACATTAGGTTAAATAGATGGTTTTACAAGATTCTTTAATAATAATGCAGTATAGAACATTTCTAAAACTAGGGCCAAAAAAAATACATAAACGAGTTTCTATTCACAAGAAAATAGCTGTTCAATAGGATTTTATTTTATATTTCAGACTAGGGAAAAGTAGCAAAATTTTTATAAATCTCCTGGGATGCAATTTAATTAATGCATCAATCTAGAAAAATAGACTTCTCAGATGAACAAAGTTGATTCACTTCCCCTTCCCTAAAAGGGTGCCTATCTTTTCCCTCGCTTGTTTCCAGCTGGAGGTTTCTTCAGCTGAAGTAGTTGCCCTCCTGTCCCAAAGCCTGCAGATGCAGGATTAGACACCCCGAACGTCAGGCCAGCTGATGCTGTGATGCCGGGATTGCTGAAGTTAAACCCAGATGTAGTCGAGCTGCCAAAGCCTTATGGGGGAGGGAAAAATATTTTAAAACATGAGTTATATCAGATTGCAAGTTTGTTCTCTTCGGAGTTACGAACACCCGCCACTTTGTTACCGGTATTTGTAATACTTTATATTAACACAGATCTACAACAGTACGGCACAGTGCTAACACACTTGGACTCGCTCTGACGACTCGGATATTACAGCACTAATACAGCCTACCTCAGTGACTGTAAACAATGCTACCCTAAATCACAAGCCCATTACACCATTAGCCCCATTACAACAGTAGCACCCAAAAGCCCCACTGAAATTGTATGGAAGAACGACCCTAACTCCTTAAGTTCTCTGTCTAGATACATAACGCGGACGTATTCATGTGGAGAAGGAAGGCAGAAATACACGTGGACCACAGCCCACTCACTTCACTCACAGCAGGTAAACAGCAAAGCTGGGACTGGAGCTCCCAGTCTCGTGCCTTCTGCCCAAGCTACCTCTGCCTGTCTTGGGAACATACGGGGCACAGACCAAGCCTTGAATGAGAGGCAGAAAAGGCTCAAAATCCTTGTCAAATTTGTGGTATTTAAAACCACCCTTTAAGACTTAAACAAAAAAGCAGTACTGAAAACAAAGCTTGGGAAAAACTGAATGATTAGGTGAGTGAATCGTGCTGTTTTAACTTCCTCACCTGCTTCTATAAAGAGAAACTGTACATTTGGTTCAAATATAAAACAAGATCAGTTGAAGAAAGTCTGCCTAGTTTTCAGCAGCAGTAACACCAACTTGTTTTCCTCTGTAAATTTGTATCAGTTATGCACAACCAAATTGGATAATAATTGAAACTACTAGAGAATGCTAGAAGTTTCTCAAATGTTAGTTAATAAGTAGCAGAACTTCCTAACTCTGCCCTCTATTCTCTTAGGAAACTAATCATACAAAACAGCAAGCATGACACGAGCAAGTTAAGATTTTAACAAATAGTTCCACAGAAGTTGCACATGGAAACCTGTAAACAATTAAAATGTTAAGAAAAACTGGGACTGGTCACAGGCAAAAGAGGGTAAATTCTCAATACGTGTTACTTAACGTAGTTTTGTTAGTTCTCAAGCAGACAGTTAAACCAATCCCTTAGTCACATCAGTATCTTCCACTCAATGCCTAAACCTCTTTAAAGCATAGAAGGGAAAACCGGACTGGTTGTCTTGTCAGAATCCCAAAGTAGCTCTCTCAAGCCTGAGGTCTTCTGTTCTCTCACTTGTTGCTGACGCTTTGTATCAAGAACTACTTCAAAACATAACATGAAACTCTTCCTCCTGAAATGTCTGGACCTGGGTTATACCCTACAACATCTTATCAAGAAAATTGTCCATTATCTACATCCCAGTAGCTGCAGTCCTTCATTCCACGTAAAGTTGCCTGTGCACAGCTCACTGTCAGTGTAATGAGTGTGCAGATCTAGAGTGCGACTAATGACATTGTTCATCTGGGTCTTGTCTAAGTTTTGTGGACTAGTTTGTCTCTCGTTCAAAGATGTAAGCGGTGGAGGAGATGCAACTATTCCTCCACCTCACCACTAACTCCAAATGCCAAATCGGACTTTCAGAACAATAAACTTGTTCTTCATCAGGGAAGCTCATGATTGAAAAAACAAAACTTTTAGTAACTACAAGTGTTCTTGGTAAGTTACCTTTCTACTTCAAGTATCTGCCTGAAGTAACAGGTAAGCATTGCCCCCTATAGAAATCATCATGAATGCCATTCATAATAAAGCTGTATGTGGTCCATTGTGTCAGCAGTTCAGTAGGCAAGGATGAAGTGTTCATTAATTACCTCCACCTAGCTGCTTCAAGATGCAGGGATTATTTTGAAGCATGCATGGAAGGCAGGCTGAGCTTTTATTTAAGTAATGTTAGTGTAAGAAAGAGATGCATAAACTGTGATAGAAGACTGAGAACATGCTTATTTGTTTAGACATAGCCTGAAAAGTAATAGCTATTATGTTAGAAGTGCCATTTAGGGCAGGCACAAAAGTGTAGAAAGGAAATTCATCTAAATGACTTTGTCCCGTCATGGCAACATAACAAGGACATGGTATGAAGTTCTTTTCTAAAAGGTAAACCATACTGTAAAGCAGAATACTCAACTGAAAAATCTTCAGGAAAAAAATCCCTGAGCAAGGTATACATGCAGTCTTATTCTTGTTGCGAGGAAAGAGAATCAGTCACAGCACAGCTCGGTTCTAGAAGAGTCAGTCTTGAACCATAGCTGCAATGCAATTGGCAATTTCTTTGTTGACATTAGTATTACTTATGTGTAAACAATTATTTTCAGAGAGTGAATGACAAGCTGCCCTTTGAGGGCATAGACTTTCCGTG
Organism: Psophia crepitans; assembly: GCA_013399095.1. Classification (NCBI taxonomy): domain Eukaryota; kingdom Metazoa; phylum Chordata; class Aves; order Gruiformes; family Psophiidae; genus Psophia; species Psophia crepitans. Next base: position 261,672 of record VWZZ01001826.1, read on the forward strand.
TCCCTGAAGGACTTTAGAGTACACTTTACTCATTGGGCTTTTACCTGAAGGGCTGACTGAAGGAGAGATGCAAGCCAACCATGAGATACACACCTCACCGTAACAGTATCTTTTCATTCTAACGCTACAGGGATAAACAGTGGTTCAGCAGATCTCAAAGGCAACCTATTCCCTCCCCCAGCCCCCATACCACAACAGATGCCCTAAATCAACAGGGATTTCCAGCACAGCTTTGACTGATTTACTAGTCTCTGCACCTAAAAGCTGCTCAACATTACACATGGATTACAGTCAGGTCCATTTTTCAAGAGCATGAGCATGTCCAGCCACGATCCCAGCTGACTGTCTCTTATCCCGTGTACTGAGGCTGCTATTCTTCAATAAAAACAAGTCTCCAACACAAATTCTCAACTCAGTTCTTCAAAGCATATGTAGCATCTGTTTTCACAAAAATTGTGTGTGTGTACACACTGCCCCCTCCCTTAACTTTGTATCTATAAACTCAATGGTGAGTCTTAATGCTCTTTACAACATCCCACTCACATCAGCATTTTCAGTTGCCATCAAATGGCAGCTTGGAGTCAGCTTTCCACAGTGAGAGACACTTGCTCCATCTCGCAATTGTGCGCACTAAAGGAACTGAGAAGACAGCAGTTGCTCTGCTTTTCATCTGCTGACACAGTGGACATAACTGCTCCTGTATTAAGCCCAATTTACTATTACAAGATACTCAAGTACTTTCAGAGGACTCAATTTTCTCTTCAAATATACAAAATGAAATTGAGAAGAGCTGTTATACTACTGGAGACATTTTCAGATTTAATTGCTTTCAAAGATTTAGCTCATAACTTACAAACACTTGACGGAAGCAATTTGGGATCTATAATTTTAATTCTAAAACAAGAACAAAACTGATGGAAAACATGCGGAGGAGACTTGGGGCATTATCTAAGCAGCCTAGAAGAATGGGGTGACATAATACTTACTAGACATTAGTTTGGAAAAATACTTAAGAACTCGCATCTAAACACAAGCAGTAACAACAGTATATTCCATATTCACTCCATTTTCCTAGCTTCTTCAAAAGAAAAACATTCAGATACAAGTGTCATACAGCAATATAAACCAGAATATTGTTTCAGGATCCTGTAAATGTTATCTAAGAAACAGGACACATTAAAAAACCCTGGCTACCTCAAGTATCATTCAAACCCACCAATGAAATTAAACTAGAGGTGATATGCAACCCAGATGCTGTACGGCATAGAATTTTGGATGTAAAAGGTAAAAATTACTGTACTTTGGGCTACCAAATTTTTATGGAGGTTTCTATTCCATAACCCCAGTCTAAATCAGGATTTCGCTTTATTTTATAAATGATAGGAATTGCATTTAATCTTCCATACTCCTGGTTACCACCTTCTGTACCTGAGACTCCTGAGACTCTTGGGGGCACTGCCATCACAACAAAGCCTGGTTACAGGCACACAGCAAAATGACATCTAAACTGTCTCTGCATACAACCAACACAGCTAAGACAGATTTGCTATTTACTTTGTTTTGATACCTAATCAGTGGTGTACAACTGATCCATACAACTAGATTTCTAACTACATTTTTAAATATGCTATGCTAAAAACTAAATTATGTAGTTCGTAACTTAGCAGCTTGAAATGTTACAATAGTATTTATGTAAGTGTTGATATATGTAATTTAATATAAGCTCAGAAAAAAAGCTACAACAAAAATACAAGCAGTGTAAGTTGTCTGCTTGTTTCTGATATTAAAAAACTAAGCAAAAGAAGGTTGATGCTTAGACATTGCATATTGCAAAGTCTGAAATGTTCTATCAAGAATTTACCAGGGTGTTACGCATTCATGAATGTTACATAGCCAGCTTAGTGAGCTATTTCCACCTTATAATACAAAGCTTAAGGTACAGCATAACCCATCACTAACCAAGGAAAAACAAAAAGCATGGAAAATACAAGATGCTGGTCCAAGCTAACATACTGGGCACTTCGTAATGCATACCAGCCACTGGCCACGTTTGTATTAATAGCAGTTAAAAAAAAATTTTGCTTTCAGAAAAGAAACATGCTCCAAAAGGCGATCCCAGGAGACATGATACTCCTTCAATCTGTCATTGAAGAAAGACTGTGAGGCAGGCTCTATTAAATTATTTGCTTCAAAACCAAACTCCTATTTAAAAAGTAATTAGAGATACAAGCTGTAGAAGTAGGATTTCAGACATCTGAGTTAAGGACCAACTACATTCATATTTTCATTTTCTCACCACCAACAAACTTAAACCAAACAAGTGAAATGAGTACAGAGTAGTTCAATTGCCACAGAAATGTTTTCAAAGTCGTCACACGATGAATTATGAATATATACAGAGATACAATACCTATAACTTACTATTCAAACAGAAAGGATAAGCAGATAAACAGTTTTAATGAAACCTTCTGGGATTCTAAAAATAATTTTCATGTTACTTGTAAATACAGGAAGTCAAATTACTGATATATTTGTCACAGATTTATACCCTAATTTCAATAGCTCAGTAACTGCACAGCCTATGTATTCAGTAGTAACCGCATCTCTGTGCCTCAGACTGCATCTGATCCACTCTGATGCATCTGCTCTGCTTCCACTCCTAATTACATAGACACCATCAAACAGAAAACATTAGTTTAGCTCACTCAACACTGTCTACCTAAGCAACCTTTAGCAGAACCTAAAAACATCTCTGAAGATGTGTACTGAGCACAGAAATAGTTACTTCAATGGTTACATACACATGCAACTTTTACTTAGATTTGTTTCAGTAGCTTTCTTAGATTGAGTGCAGCAGTTTGGTTATAACACTTGTGCTTTAAGATAAACATGAATTCAAGAGAAACAAACTAACCTGCACTTAGACTTCCTGATGGTTTACTTGTAGTTCCAAACCCAAATGATGATGCTCCTGTGGCACTACTTCCAAAGGCAGAGCTACTTCCAAATCCTAGTAGAATAATAGTAAAGACACACAACAAAAAAATTACAGACACAGCAATTAAAGACACATAGGTTTTGGGCAAGTATTCTAAACCCAAACATAATTCTAAGCATTAATCGATAAACAAATATTCCTAACATTATTGCCTTAAGAGTAGTTTATTCTCAACACAGCATTGTGTTAAGAAAATGGTGCAAACAGAAAAACATTGGAGAAAAATATTTCCTTCAAAATACAAAACTGAACAAAGGAAAAAGCTATAAAAACAAGCGAAGTAAACTATCTGAGTTTACAAAATTGCTACTGAATTGCTGTTAAATTGGCAAGAAAATGGCAACCAAATAGGCCAAAAAAGCAAGAAAATTTAGACGCAAGTTATATGACTTCTATTCCAGAAAGCCACAATCTTCATCCACAACTCTACAAGAAAAAATCTCTATGCTTAAGAAAGAGTAAACATTTTCTTCAGTTTACATTTAGCTTAGAGTCATCATCCCCTCAAGTCATTGGGGATCAGTTTTATCTAGAAAACCACAAAATAGGTTAAATACAAAGGAGAAACTGAATTTCACAATATTTAATGGGGAAAAAAGTCATCATATAAAGGGCAGACAAATACATTGCTGCAATAAAACGCATTCTATTAATCTTGTAATTGACATAATTTCATAATATAAATATTTCAAACAGTGTTATTAATGTGAGATCACTTCAAATGAAAGTTAAGTTGGTATTTGCAGTTTGAGATAGAGGCCATACAACAGGAACAGCAAGAGAAATATACTCACTGATTTTGGCTGCCTCAAGACGCTTTAAAACAAACAAAAAAAACCCCCACCACACAAACCGAAACACACCAGTATTTGTTTTTGAGGAAATTATGCCTCCATCTGAAGTTTCAAGTGTCAGGGAAAATACTTGTATTTTACTGCTAATTGAGCCTTTATCATTCCTTCAGAGAAATAATTTTTATATTTTAAAACCAGTTACTAGTGAACACACTATCCGAAGCACTGCTCCCTAGTCTCCTGCAATTTGTAAATCAAAGAAGAATTTTACAGGTTTACAATGGCAATTATGATCTGAATGTAAGATAGTTCATTTAAATGATACGCTTTTGTCCCATCTGGTTCGAAATAAATTACCAATGGTCAGGCAAGGTGTCTGCAAATATGTAATGAAGCATAGGATCTATAAGCTACATATATTACATGTTTAAATGCAAAAGCCTCCATGTTCATCACTGACAAAATTCACAGAATCTCATGGAAAGAGAAAAATTTTCCCAATTACTATGATGTTTCAAGAGTATACATTAAAAATTGTCCTGTTCAAAAAAATCCAAACCCTTAAGTATTCATTCTGCTAGTTTCTTTCCAAGAACACGCCTGCATGTACTCCTTTATTCTTCTATCAGATAGGCTTCTTGATTTGTCAAAAGAAAAGAGTTTGCAAAATTAATAAAGAATAGATAAAATGCAAGCAAATGCCATCCTAAACAGAGAATTAGCAAAAAAAAAGGAAAAAGAATACAAGTTAGGCCTCTACAACAAAACTAGCAGCAGCTCTCCATCAATTTCTAAGAAGAATGTTCTTAAATTCACATTGGTAAGATTGATGAACATGTGTAAAGAATCCTTAGTCTACTAATTCTTTGGTTGAAAAGGAAGAATTTTATTAGTTATGGGGTCTTTAAAGCATTTAAAGCATTGAGGGAGTGACCTGGTAATTCAGAAGTACTTTCCTTTTAGCCCACTATTCTCTGTTAGGTTTCCTGTTCAGATGTAGACACTTTCTTTTATCTGAAAAAGCTTAGGACTTGGCTAGATTTAAAGATAGTTTCAAGATGATCACTTAAGGTAAAACTGGTACAACATTCAAGTACATCATTCCAATACTCAGTGAAGTTTAGTTACTTTAACTACATTACAACACCAATTCAGGTTTGACTCAAAGAGGCAAAATGTAGGGCGGCAGCCTGCAGAGAGTGTTAACAAGAGAAACCACAACATGTTACATCTGTGCTCAGCAGATGCAGATCTGATACAAAAGCTTCAGAGGACACTAGCGTCTCTTGACTTGCACTGTAGGAATCCCTGACCTATACAGATAGGAAATGCACAGGCAGATTAGATTCTACTAATCACTTAAATTCTACTTGTTCTACTACTGAAAATTCATTGTATTTAAGTGAAAAGGTCTACATGAATTTTATAATTTTATTTCCACCTACTCTTTTAGTCCTGTGTCCTCTTGGAATATATTCCGCACCAGCACTATTAACCTTTTGATAAGTATCTTTCAAATGTTGCTTTTTCAGCTTGAGGAGGGATTTTTTTCTTTTTTCTTCCACCTCAGCACTGAGGGACAGAGTGACAGCTAAAGCAAGTGTGTTTCACCAAGCAGGATCCCAGTACTGAAGTAATGTTTTAGTATTTATTCTTATCTTAACCCAAGCAGAAATGGGTCCTATAGTTAACAGTTGTACATACAAGTGAATAAAACTATGGATTAGCTACAGCACGATCTGGTATCTCAGGTACCTAGCTTTCGCATATGTAGAATTCAGTCAAGTTGTAGTTATAGATGGATGTACTTTATGTGAACAGAACTTCCATGTGATTACTACATCCTGGGTTTTTACTAGAAAGGCTGATTAGCCTTAGTATTGGCCTTAGCAAGGCCTTCTGCAAGGCAAGAAGAAATTCAGAAAGCGCGAACTGCCAAATTGTAAGGTCTTTCCCTGAAACAGATCATCCTCTTAGTGGAGTTAAAGGATTGTAAGAGATTCAGATGTGCGGTATAATAATTCAATGAAAGGTTAGAAAAGTTAAAGTGTACCTCCAAGACTTGAAGAACCTAAGCCACTTGATTGCAAGCCAGTGCCAATACCTGAGCCGAATGGCGTTCCAAAACTAACTCCCAGAGATGGTTGTGGCCCTGGTATAAAAAAAATGAGAACAAACTTGCCTTACTCTTTCATAGTAAAGAGGTCCTTTATTTATTTATTCATTCAAGTACCTGATAATGTGAACATCACTGCTTTCAATAAATCCCATTAAGATCCCAAGCTTTACCTCAAACTGCCTGCCTCTACATCCACCTGGTAAAAACCCTGTAATAAGGTGAAACTAGTCAAAGCTAATAACATAACATCATCATTCAGTATTTTTACGTTAACCAGTCCCACCTTAAACTTTAACACATTATTCAAAACCTTGGAAGAACTCATAGGTAACAACATTTTGCCACCTGTATTGATGGAATCAGAATAAGGGAAAACCTTCAAATTAAAAACATAAGAACTGACACTAATTTAACTAAAACTGTATTACAAAAAGTTAATTTATTAAATAAATAGGATCCTTCAAAACTACTCAAGTATTCCATCCAAATTTAAACCGAACACTAAGATAAAAAACAAGACAATGACTTTATTTTATTAAATTTATTGTTCATTTTTAAGCAAGTCAATTACACAGTAACATGACATTTCAATTCTTTTCCACACAAATAACTGAGTTCTGTTAAGCTCTGCTACATAACACCATTCAATAAGGTAAACTAGCCAAACCACCTGTTTAAATAAACACTTACAAAAGGCACAGTTCCATGTACCTTAATGAACTAGATACATTCAAATTTTCAGAGTCAGAGTTTGTCCCATAACTAAAAAAAGTTGACAGTACTTTCCCTGCATTTTCACACTAAGATGCAGGACTGCCAGAAAATATTTTTCAGTCTGACAAGATGAAATTTATAGCCTCAGTTCCTTTTTTTTTTTTAACCTTGGGGAATAAAGAATCAACTTGCTAGCCCATTACTAACACTTTAAAATAATTAATTCTGATAAATAATTAATATATTTTGACAGTTTTTCACAGTACAATCTTATATTCCTGTCTTTCAAACAGTTTTCAGTGCACTAGTTAAAAAGTTAGCCATTGAAGATAAAATACAGTGCCAAACTCTCAATCCACAGACATTCACACCTTTCCTCAAGATAGCCTTCCCATCTCTGAAGATAATTTACATACTATATCTGTGAAAGTGATGATTTACTCAAATACTACTATAAAGCTCAGACGATTTCAGTCGTCTTCCTAAACTGTTACCACATTTGGGCTTATTTTCATTCAAAATTTCTTCCTTTGTACTACAAAGTTTCCTGTTACTAACGTTTATCTAGAGTTTTAAAATGGAAGTATTTCAAGCTTTTAAAATAATTTTAGTATTTCAATACTTAAATGGAAAATTGTTTTGAATCAAGTGAAAGGCACTGTATATCGAAAAGTAACAATGTTGCCAGGAACACAAAATCCTCACGTGATCCAAGCTGAATGACAGCTATATAGTCAAAGTAGTGTTAAACTAAATTTTAAGGGCAACTAAAGTTGTTAGCTTTCAGTCTCTGCTTAGCAGGGAATAGGTGGGAAACCCAAGCTATTTTTTCAACTAAAAAAAGTATCAGATGTAACTACGAATTTTCACATAAATTCCAAACTAAACTTGTTTGCATCCAGTTTAAATACTGATACATCTACCTAGCAGCTGTTCAAAAATAAGAGGAAAGTTGTTCTCAATAAAAGAAACAAAAAACACTACACAAGTCAATTGTCTAATAAACTAAAAGAACAACCCAAAAAACACATATCCAGTTCTCTCAAGTGCACAGGTTTCTGTCTCAGTAGGAGGCACTGTTAGTGGAAGACCTTAAACCAAAACACTATAGTCCTCTAGGCCAAGCCTTTTACCAAATGCAACATGCTGTTTAGAGCCAGTAAAAAACCTTATTCTAAAACGCCTTAGATTATATAAAACAAAGATCTTATGCCTCAGGTTAACAAGCTTTTCACTGACCAACAGCATAGGATATTTGTTGATTTTGTACCATAATGTTCTGAAGGCATCTTCGCTATTTAGTTTCTGTAAGTAAACATAATTTTCAATAGCAAAACATTAGTAATAAAGATTCTTTGATGCCAAAAGTATTAGCAAAAAATTGGCACTTCTGGCTATTATAGGTACGAGACAAATTCTTTTTAGTAAGTATTTTAACATTTGAAAACTTAATATATTTGCCCTGTAGAGCATTGCAGGTTAATAAATAGGACCCACTACAGAGAGTACAGATAGGTTAGCCAGACTTCAAGTGACATTCTGTAATTTTTAAAATCACAGCTGGTCCTAACAGTGAACAAATTTACTGTCACAACTTAGACCTGATTCTGACAAAATAATACACTACTTTTAATCAAAGTTAATATCAAATTACACAATAAAAATTTTAAGTGCTATAAATATTCCAGCATCCTCTCTCATTAGCACTTCAACCTCATACTGAGTCAAGTCAAAACATAAACAGAGCATGCTAATAGCTTGGTAATGCTTTGACTAACTCTGCACCAGTTAAGGAGAGAGAAACTAAGGTGTTGGGGGTGGAGGTATTTTATTTTTACATGAGGAAAGGTGAGTTTGAAGAAAAGCATTTCTTTAGGACAGCTTAGTCTTACTAGAAAAAGATCAGTTTCAGCCTCATTCATTTACAGCTCTTAGTTCACTAGGCTTCATTTTCCTTTAAGATCTTCTACTTTAGTCCCACCAATAACAACAGGTAGACTAGACACCATCATTTTAACTTCCACGCAGTTCAAGATTGCTCACTCAATGAAGGTGCAGGTGAGGCAGTAGTTAAAACTCTAGCTGCTACTGCACAAAAACGTGACCAGCCTCACTGCTATGAGGAAACCTGCATTCAGAGCAGAAGTGCTAAACTAGGGAGAAAGCCAGTGTGTAGACAAGACTTCAGCATAATTTTAGTAACTCTAGTTTCAAAAAAAAACTGCACAGAAATTGTGCTTCAGTGTGCATGCCACAGTCCTGGTGTCCTGATCATATATCCCAGGAAACTAGTGGAGCACATCTTTGCTCCCTTTCTTGCATATGGCCAGGATTCACTGGCTCGCTTTATTTCAACAGAAGCCAGACATGTCTTGGTATACAGAGCGAACATAAACAGGGTGCATATCTACACCCAGGAACTGGGGAAGCATTCCCTGATCCCACAGCTTAGATGTAGCTACTAAACCTTTGACTTCTGAACACAAATTTAAAAAAATATTTGTCTTTTTCAGAGAAAGAACAGTAACTAACACTAAATCAATCTTATGAAATAGACTTAACCATGTAAACATCCTTTTTTTTTTTAAAACAAAAAGGAGAGACTAACCATTCTGATCCCTCAATACTAGCGTACCGTATATTACGTTTTAGTAAAAAACTTTGAAGCCTGGATTTATTTTTGTGTTTTATTCTTATCTTCAAGAACAGCAACAGCAGGTCAAGTATTACACAGACACCCCCTTCCCCCTTGAAATACACCTCATTTCATAGTCTTTTCTCTCATAACCTTTTACCATCCCTCATCTATCCTACTCTTTAGGATCTAGATCTTGCAATGAAACACGAATGATTTTAACTTCTAGCAGATAGTTTATCAAATTCATAGTAACATAACAAAGTTAAAACACGCAAACATTTGCAGTTTTACTGCAGCAAATGGCCATCTGAAAACTCAGGTAAAAGGAAATGAGAAGGAGGCAGGCTTTAAACATGTAAAGATTCCTGCAAAACTGAAATAATAGGTTATTCTCCTTTTCCACTAAAAGGAAGACAAAAAGCAGCAGCCTTAATTTGAAGCTAACAAGTTTAAGGTAAGTTGCTGGGAATCAAGCACTGGAATCAGTGATTTAGGGAAGCTGTGAAATTTTTCTTTGTAGCAAGTTTTTAAGATCTCCCTAGAATAGTTCAGGCTTGACTAACTCTATTTTCTAAGAGTTTTAAGTGTTCTTGAAATGCCACTCAAAATATCATCTACTCCTATTTCTCCAGGTCTTCAAGTGAGTTGTATGGAGGGTAACAATATTCCAAGTGAAGAAGGAGTAAACTGATTGTCTACTTTTGTTGGCATGTTTGACATAAGTTAATGGCTTTGCTCTATCTGCATCACTCTTGTAGTTGGCACATTTTTGGCTTCTGAAATACTCTGCCAAAACAAGCAATCAACTCCCCACCTCCCCCGCCAAAACAACCTACACAGGCTCCTATTTGCTCCTTTCACTACAATATACCTCAAGGTATAAAGTCATCTAACTTCAGGCGTGTTGGTACTCTTAAGAGAATACTCATGAAGTCATGCCATAAGTGGCATCAATTTACTCAAGTTACTAGCAGTTGTATTGAATCTTGACTAGGAAGAGAAAGTTCAAATCCCTCACCTCAATTCATGAAAATGCAGGTATAACTTTAAATGTGACATCCCAAGTATCTGACTGTCATCATAACTAATCCTGTACTGACTGTGGAGGGTATTTAAAAAAAAATGAAATAAGAAAAAAGATGAAGGGAGAGGGAACTACTTTGGCAATATTAGGCTGCACAAGCCACACTTCCATCTGTATTAAAATGTAATGTCACATTTCAGGGTTTATCTTATTTAAAAATCAGACTCTTTTACAGATGTCACTTAAACAGAATTTCCACGGGTTAACATAGCAGCAACAGGAAGACTGTGGACTATGATGGAAATTTAGAAAAGAACTATTTCATAAAGACTTTTTTGTTGTGTTCAAAATACTTTGGCATATTTTTCTTTTAAATCCATCTCCTTGCTGTTTATAAGGGCCAGGGCTGGAAGCAAATTGTATTTTCCTTTTATAAAGGAGGCAAGGACAGCCTAATAATTTGCAAAATTAGGGTGGCTGCTGCATAGGTCTCTAATTAAAACCATTCAAAGTATGACTGCTGTTGTAAGACAAGAGAAGGAAGAGGCGCTAATATGATTTTCAGTACACCTACGATAAACAACATTTTTGAAAATAAATGTTAGAATGCAGTTTAACTATGCTTTTTGTAACTTCCTGACATAGATACATATCCATGTTCAAGTAAAATTAAATGGAATTTATCCCTGTTAAATGATTAAATATTAACTCATTTCTCTACTTTCAGGAATCCCTCTGTGAGAAGCACTGGTTAGTATAATAATATCAACTAAGGTGCCTTAAATTATTTCCTTTGCCATACATACTCATTCTTCACTAGCAGTGGGTCATGCATTTCCTGTTTTGGTCTTTCCCTTACATACGTGCACATGCAGAACCACTGATCCACTCTACTTTCTCTAATATTTATTCACAACAGCGGAACGGCCAACAAAAAACTGCTCCAACATCACTCTGACAAAGGAGTCAGCTATAAAATAGTAAGCCAGATGTCCCTCCTCCTATTCTACAGATGCTTGCTCCATTATCCTTCCTGTTCTATGGCATTTTTCATTTTACAGTTCCAAAGTGCTATATAAAAATGCATTATTAATTGTACATAGGAAAAAGGTAATATGCATTTAGATAGTCTCTCCTCACTGATTTGAAATAATTTACTATAACCACACAATTCCAGAAAGAGGCTATACTATGTGTATTCAGAGATGTTACTTAAGAGTGAAGACTCACATTCCAGGGGGTAAGTTAGAACAATACAGTAAATATCACTAATACAAGTAAATTCACAAGATTAAGTATCTGTTGTATAATTATTGCTAAGTCTACCCTGCATTTTTCTATTGGCTATGTATCACTAACTTTGCTCATCACAATGTTTAGATTTGTAGTCTAACACAAAGGAAGACTTAATAGAAAATTTTACACAAATTTACTATTGTTGTAACACTAATAATCTATAACTTGAATGCACTCAGACCTGTAGCAGGCTGTTGCTGCTGAGTAAGTGTTGCAGCCATCGCAACGGCTGCTGCATTTGGTATGCTGCTGAAAGGGGTCGGTCCAGTGGTAACACGTGGTGCGCTCTGCCACTTCTTAGCTTCTGTTCGTCTTGCCTCAAACACATCCATGGCATCTCCCAGAAAGGTTTTCCTGTAGCCAAGGTATTGGTCTTTGAGCATCTGAAGGGGGTGGGGGGAAGCCATTTTAGTTCATGTATTTGACATAAAACCTTAACTTAATAAGGAAAGAGACACCAAGTTATAAATAACCATTCCTAAAAAAAAACCCAAAAGCAAAAAACCACCCACCCAAACAAAAAAGCAAAAAACCATCCACAACAAAAAAAGACCCCCACAACCTGAAAGGATCTAGTCAGGCTACGAGCTAGAGAGATCTGTTTTAATTGTTTTGCATCAGCTACAGCCAGAACAGTTTTCTTCCTCAAATTCTGCAAAGTAGTCAAGTGTAACAGACTACCATACTGAATGGCATCGAAATCTTTCCAAGTTGGTGTAAATCAGCACAATTCCACTTGTATCACTGTACTAGCTGAGTTGAAAGGCAAAATGCAACCACATTCCTAGCTTCTAACATAAAATAACACTCTTCAGTTGTACCCTTTCAGCATGGAGTCTGCTTTTGCTCCTTTATCACCTTCATCAGTATTTCTTTCCTTCCTTCCATTCTTGCATTTCTTTCTCAGTACAAAAGCTAAAGAAGCTACCAGAACTTTAGAATTCAGTCTTGTTTCTGATGCCTTTCATCAATGCAATCCAGTGCAAATGCAATAGATCATTCTGCTTAAGACTAACAAGCTGTCCAAATCTGTTGTCTCATGTGCCCCTTCCCCCAACAAAACCCCACCTTCTGTGGCAACATCTGGCTTGGTGTGTTCACCACGAGCCATTTCTATCTGTCACAGAGGAAGGAACTATGGATAACTTGGGTAACATAAAAAGAATAAATGGCTCCAATTAACGAACCAACAGAATGATTTCCATCTTCTAACACGAAATCTTTAAGCATCATAGATTTATTAAAACCAACTAACAGCAGGTTCAGTTGAATTTTATGGAAAGCATACGTCCTGTGTTCCTGGCTAAGGATACGCTTGTTGCCAAGAAGAGGAGCTTAAGGTCCAAAAATTCTGACTCACGATTTGAACAGCTATAATCCTAAGTCTATCAGCAACAGCAGGAATGACACAGAAAGAATGACCTCATTATCACATCAGGAGTGCTGTCTTTGGAGAGAAGAGACTTTCAGAGAACTCTGAGTTTTAGCACAATGCCACCGCGACTGCCATTGGAAGCAGCAGAAAAGCCATTAAACATTGTCAAGCAGTTCTTAAGGCTAACCTATACAGAATGATGTAAGTACATTCTCTACCTGAACCGTACCCAAACACATTTTACTCTTCTGACCTTGGATATATGAACATATAGATAGGTTCTGTATGGTATAAATATTTTTAACAGCTAGCCATGTGCAAAGATATTTCAGGCCATATTTCTCTGCAACTTCAGACCTTTGAATCTAGGCCTATATGCAAACCAGAAAGTCTACTTCAGACAAAGGAATCAATTGTGGTTGCAGCTCTGCCTTCACAAACCATATCACAACCATCAAATAAGGCAGAGACAACAGTTTCAAAACTTCACAGAATCATAGAATCACAGAACTGCTCTCCTCTGCTAGCATCTCCTAGCTGATAAACAGATGGTCAGCATGACAGCTCCACTTAGGCAGTACACTAATTTTTCTGATTTTTGAAGCTTTAGTTATAATTGTCTTACAAAATATCAGCCTTCGTATTCACCCACTAGATAAAATCTCAAAGATATTCCCCAAAAGAAAAATCCTCAAAGCAACCACTTCAGGCAATAGAATAGTATGTAAGGTGAAGTAAAGTCTTTCCTATTCAGTCATGCTGACAAGGTACCAAAGATAGTATTGCTTATACCTGCATACTAATCCAGCTCTTCATACTGAAGAGTGAGAAAAAAATGTATCAAAGACCAACGTATGAGTTCAGGCTACACTTGGATCTCAGAAGTTAAGAGCCTAGAACACATTTGGGATCCTTTTTGTGTCATTCTGCTGAAATTATAGAGGAGCTGATATAGAATATATCTGGTTCCAAAACAGAGTTAATTAAGAGCAGCACAAATATCTGATAGCAGGTGGCTGTAAACCAGCAAATACCCATGCTGACAGAAGCAATACAAGGAATCTAGCTCATACAAGATCCTCAGTTTCCTAAACTTCATTCAGGAGAAAAAGTGTTTCTGATGTTTAGGAAACTAGCAATACTGCACAGAAGCAGCTTTCAGAAGGAAGCAAGCAGATTTACCACAGCTGTTCCCATTAAGGAAGTCACTTAACAGAAACAATCCCAAACAGTATGACCTTCTCCAAGTTTTGGGTTGTTTGGTTTGGGTTTTTTTGGTTTTGTTTTCTGTGTGTTTTTTTTGGTTTTGGGGCTTTTTTTTTTTTTTAAAACCAAGAAGGGTTCTGATGATAAAGAATAATTCTGTATTGCAGAACACTGACAATTTGTCAGTATGTCCAGAATTGTAAATGGAAAATTCAAGCTGGAGTTCACGATGGAAAAAACAAGCCTAACTAGGACATTTGATACATCAGCATTTGTTCACAGCAGTCTTTTAACCTCTATACATAAGACTTCCCATTAAAAGCAGGTTTAAATAATTAATTTCTCAGTTAAACCAGAACATGATTTTCACCAAAATTTTTATAAGTGGAAAAATCTTATGTATGAATACCTACTTTTTCGTTACTTATTTGAATAAGAGCAGATTTAGATCATCTTTGCTTGAGATCAAGAGGTCACTGGGCAAAACCAAAACATACAAGCACAAGCAAAAAGACAGACATTTCAACTCCTTCTTTAAGTGAAGAACTTCACTTAAACTTCAACTTCCTTTTTAAGTGAAAAATGTTTTACAACCTAAATGATTGTAGTCAGTTGCTATCATCACTAAGTAATTCAAATTAGAATTCAGTTGAACAGAAGTCACTTTTTTAATCAAAACACTTCTCCAAGACAGTTTGAAAATTTTAAAAAGTATCAGTTAACACAAAATCTGAAGAGATATTGCGTTTTCAAAAAGTGACTCTCTGTAGTTCTTTCGCTACACACAGAGGAATACATCAAAACAACATACCTTTACATTTTCATGTATTGACTGAAGTTGCGCAGCTAAAGCTACGAATGTTTGATAGATTTTCTGCATAGCCATAGACAAATCTGTAACAGGCATATAAAATATTGGTAAGCGACAACCTTACTACCAGGAGAAAAGATTTAGTGTTTATACCACAGCAAAAAGCCTACTCAAAAATCCATACAGCACAAAACACACGAACAATTGCATGAGAACAAGTTAAAATTCTGTATTTCTTACAGACATTAAAGCAATTGGGTGACAAGTCAGCGAAGGGTTACTTTTTGAAAGGGCTTCAAACTTCCTTTTGAAAAGTACTCTTTTTCTCAGGTTTTTATATATACATGGTAATTTGTTTCCTATGTTCTATCATTTTGCAAAACTAAAGAATATTATTTAACCTAAATATTTAACCTAACTCTATCTCATTACACAGAAACATTTTACCTCATTAGTTCTTACATATAGCTCTGACTTAAAGCACAGTTAAGTGTTCATTTGATTTTGCTAAAGACAGAGCAGTAGAATGGAAGCTTTACTTAAAGACATTAAGAAGCACCACAGGAAACCTTACTCTAGCTCTACCCACAAGCATATCATAAGCTGAGAAGCACAACAGGGAGCTGCCAACATAGAGTCTTAAATGTAGGATATTTTACTTCCCCCCCCAGACAGGAAAGTGTTTTCAGTTCACTGACCCAGCTAATGCAAAACATTAAGATTAAAGGGGAAATCTCAAAGATTTTGGCAGAACAAGGTATCTGCTGATAAAAAAGCGTCTTTCAGAAGCAGCACTGAAACAAGGTACCAGAATGGAGGAAGAAAAGTGCTGAACTGGTCTTTCACTGTGAAAAGATCAGCTTCTGCGTTGCCTCTGAAAGATGCATATAACCTAATGAAATTCAAATAGTAGCTATTGACTTCTTGAAGACATGTAGATCTAGCAGCGATTCTTGCACTAAAAGAGGTCTGCCTCTCCATAGGTGGATTTCTCCATTACAATGTGCATTTCTTTCTGAAAAAGAAAAGCTGGGGAATAAATCTCATGCCAACCTGCAGAATTACAGAGGCTGTGATATCTATAAAGATTGGCCACAAGTTTCCAAAGAGTCTGGAGGCAATTAATTAATACCAAATACTAGACATTTCAAAATTTTCAAGACTTACTGGGTCATGATTTCCCATATGGTAAAGGAAGTTTTTCCTGTATGGCAAAGGCTACATATGGCAACACAGTGTTGACTAGATCACTTGCTGAAAGTCTGAGCACACTGGCAGAGCAGATTGAGCCTTGCCTACACAAGCAAGAAACCTTTAGATGACAGCAGAAACTGCTGAAAAATCTGAGGAAAAATCTGTGAGGGCATTCCTCTCATACTCTGGAGAGACTAGAAGATCATATGGAAAGATGGAGGACCCACATGATTTGGCAGATACTCCATTCTGGAAGCTAGGTCTAGACAGTTTTTTGACATATAAAGTCTAGAGTCCAAGTATGCTCCTGTGATGGCAAGATGTTCAAGTATCATTTGACACAAAAAGACATGCACTTGAAATTGCTTCTTATTGCAAGACCTGTACCTGAAGTGGCCCAAAACGTAAAATCGGCTATGATCACAGGACTGGTAACCAACCAGAAGACTACTGTCCAGAGGTCAGTATTCTCTGGCCAGAGAGATTCCCCCAAGATTGAATGATGCAGCAGGAAACAAAACTAACTTTTCTCAGGCTCCAAACTAGAGAAAAGTTCCCATTTTGATCTGGAGCTGGCAGAGCAGACACCCATATTTGTCTGGTCAGATATCCCAGTGCAAGACAGAAGGTGCCAGACATCAGTCTTCTAACAGCTAGATGCTGAAGGGAGGGAGATGGATGCAGTGGATGCCAATGCTCTCACTTTCATGTTTTGTCAGGATCGTGCATCCAGTCAGAAATTAAATAAGATAGATTACGGAACACCTTTCCCAGAAAAGCCGTCTTCATCTCCATTTGACAAAGAGTCTTCTGAAAGGAACCTTACATCCCAAACAACTGTGTAATTTCTCAGACTTTATGGGGGAGCAGGGGGAAATCCCTCATCTACAGTGGTAAAGACACTGCAGTATCTTCCATAGAGAAGCACCTCTGTTGTACAAGCACCTCATCTTAAAATAGCAGGTGGACAGAAAAGTCGTATTAGTGCAATGGGATAGAATAAGGAAGACAGAAACCAAGGTGAAAGGAAAAATAGATTTTTGGTTATGTTAACCACAAGAACAATAGACAGAAACAAAGGCAAAAGAAATAAAAATGGTTTGGAAGTAGTACTGCATTGATAGACCAAGCAATATTGAGCTGAGTCAAAGGAAAATGGAAGAGTAGGAAGCTTTCTCTGACATTTATGACCTCACTAGGAATTGTAAAGAAGCAAATGCAGATGGATTGAATAGGCACCGTCAGAAAAACAGCACAAAACTCCAGCCCAGGTGTTCGCAAAATAATGTCTCAGATGTGTCCTCGCCCCACTAAGAGCTCCAAGCTTCCTGTACAAATGTCCTAGCTACATCTAGAAAAGACTAAAATTTTTTACAAGAACGGTGCCCAAGTCAAACAGAACAAGAGTGTAAACCATACCATGCTGTTTTGTTTCCCGTTTTTCAGAAGTTGTGATTTTTACTCCTATGTACCTAGGGATGAAAATTTCTATGCAAAACAAACCAGGCTGACAAACTGCACCTCAGGAACTGCATCAACCTTAAAAAGCTCAAGAACCTTTATGAATTTAACCTAAATTCCAAATCTTTACATTGAAGAACTGCAGAATCTATCTGAACACTTACTTCTGTATATTAAATAAGAACAGCCAACAATAACAAGAGATTAATTACTAAGTTTCTCTTTTAAGATTTAATTTTTTTATGTATTAAAACATTTACCTTGTGGAGTTATGTGTGAATTATTTGCTTGAGTAGCAAGATGATTTTCCAGTTCTTCTATTTGTTGCCTGTACTGCTGCAGCTGTACTTCAAACTGCTCGACTAAGATTCTGAAGTAGCTAGATGGGTAAAACAATGAAACGTATGAATACACTTCAGTAGTTTGCCAGGTGTTTTTTTTTCGATTTGATCTATGTTAGCTGCCAATTTTTGTTTAATTAATTGCAACAGTTAGGTTCTATGACATTCTTGATGTCCCTCTACTAGTGGAGGGTAAAGACGTTATTTCTCATGTCTATGAGATAAAACACTGCTGGTATGAAACACTCAGTACAAAGTGTTACAAGAAGCAGAAAAAAATTCATGTTATGGAGTTAACAGAATCATAAAACAGTTGGGCTTGGAAGTGACCTTTAAAGGTCACCTAGTCCAACCCCCCCTGCAATGAGGAGATACATCTTCAACTAGATCAGGTTGCTCAGAGCTCTGTCCAACACTACCTTTAATGTTTCCAGGGACGGGGCATCCACTAACTCTCTGGGCAGCTTGTTTCAGTGTTTCACCACCCTCATCATAAAAAATTTCTTCCTTATATCTAGTCTAAATCTACTCTCAGTTTAAAGAGTATCCCTTGTCCTATCACTCCAAGTCCTACTAAAAAGTTTGTCCCCATCTGTCTTACAAGCCTCTGCTAAGTATCAAAAGGCTGCAAAAAGGTCTGCCCAGAGTCTTCCCTTCAAGTTATATTATTGACTATTTTTTATGAATAACAGTAACTCACTCTGCTGGGGCTGTATTTTCGTGCTGGAGACCAGGAGGAGTTTTCTGTGTTCGTAATGCTATTTCTGCATTCTTTAGCTCCTAAATAAGTAAAGAGAATTAATAAAAGATAAGGTTCTATATGAAGTGTCCAAAAAGAAAAACAGCTACGACTCTACTGTTCATGCTCAAATATATAAAGAAAATCCTTCATAAGTTAACACCATCACAGAGTTTGAGCAGAAATTCTTCGAAGAGTAGACTGCCAGAAAGCTGGACAACTGCAAATACCAAGTGAAGTTTGGAGGAGGAACAAACAGCACATACTGAAAGCACACTGAGCTTTCAGAAGATAAGAATATATTGCACTAAAACGACAGAAGATCTAATTTCTGTTGTACTTCAGAAATCCTGTTACAATTATCAAGGACTAACGGGTGGAAAAAGCAGTAGTCAAGTGCAAAGAAGTAAGACACCTATAAGAGAAGAAATAGAACAAAAAGGATTATTTCACCTTAAAAAACCTAGTTCAAAAAAATGCCTCTTTCTAGGGAAATTAACTTTTTATGCATGATAATTACAGCATACGCTTCTGTTTAGTATTTTCGAATAACTCCACCATTAAGAATTTCTCAAGTGTCTGGTTCTGCAATTATTCTCAACAGCATCATTTACAGAAATATGAGAATATCAGTAACAAGTTTTTGTTTCACAGAAAACTGTTAGCAAGGCACAGCTATACAGTAGTTCCTTTCGGTATCACAAGATATAGAAAAAACCCATCAACATTCTTAGTTTAGAATATGTTTATTTATATAGCAAGCAGCCTTGACATGCCAGACAAAAGAGAAGTGGTACAGAACTTAAACCGAACAGCGCTGGCGTCAAAACTAGCTGCACAGTTGATTCACAACTCGTGTCCACCAGTCTGCATCTTAAGTTAACTAGCACTACTATTTGTTTAGTGAAGTATTTTGGTCTTTGAAGTGTTATGGTGTCCTTTTTGTTTGGTTTTTTTAAAAGGTTTTCAGAAGAAAATATACTTACATTTCTGCTGTGCCAGAGTCCAGCATATTGTTACAAATATGTTTTCACTAACAGCTGAATACATAACTGAAACTGAACTACAGCAGACACACATTCTCTTCTGTCACCTTTGCTATGGAGGAGTGCTTTCCTGAATAAAAGCCATTTTATTGTTGTTGTACTTATTCAAAAATACTGACATCACAGATTTCAGTCTCCTCCAGAAACTTCAAATAGATTAGAATTTTCCCCTTTGTTTACAACTTTTTTAGTTTGGACACGTGTTAACTTGATTGAAAAGACGACTGGCTATCCCATATGAAATAATCAACATAAGTCTACGTAACAAAAATTTATATTCAGTTATACCTGTGCAGTTTCCACTTTCAGCTTGTCAATATTTAGAGTGTTTCTCTGTAATCCACTGGCAACTACAGAAAGAAGTTGTTTCAAAGCTTTAATGTCTTCTTGTACTTTAAGCATTGCTTTAGAGGACATTCTACTAATTTCTTCCTGAACTTGTTTTTGTTCTTTCACAAATTTCCTGGAGAAGGGAAAAAGAAGGAAGTGGGGAGGAAAGAAACACGGAAGTATTGAGCCTGAAATACCCAAGTGTTTACCTTTCGGTCATATTATTTAAATAGCTATCAAGTTATTTTTTCCAAAAAAAAAGTACTGAACAGTAAAATTACTGTATAGCATAGTATTATCTTAACTCCTGGCATGCTAATACTGCAGAAAAGCCCAAACCCACAGACCAAAAAAACCCCTAAGCTTCAATAGCATGTTTTTAAATGTTATGCTGAACCTTGACAAACTAAGATATAATACATATTTAATATATATAAAATAAATAGTATCTATGTAAAAGTGATTACTACTTTGACCTCACAAATACAGTGACACACAGCCTCTTTGACTAGCCTACAACCCGCCTCCTTCCTGCCTGAGGGAAAACTCTTTCGCAGTTCTCTCTATTCCGCACAAGATCCACAATGCACATACAACACGGACATAAGGTTCAATACTTGCTATGCATGTGCCACAGGCTTAATACTCCCAGGAAGAGATAGATCAGATTCTAAGAGCACATTCCTTGGCCATGCCCATTTGTGTAAACACAAGGAAAAAGGAGGCTAACAAAAAATCAGCCCGAGACCTCAGCTACTAGAATTACCCACCCACTCTGCTCCTAAGGTTAACCTGCCAAAAGGTATCGGCCTAGTTAATAATCCCGCACACAGCATCAACAGCATACTTTAGCTATTTGACTGTCATAAATAAAAACCCACTACTTACTGCAGATTTTCTACATCTTGACAGATTACTGGAGGTAGATTTTCATCCTTTAGTGCTTTGCTATCTCTACAAGAAACAATGCATGCTTAGATGGTGCTTTAATACTGGCAAACATTTTAGCATGACTACCAAATATCACTAAAACATTCAAGAGATCGATTAAACAGTTTTGCACCCCATGGCCCGTATGCCACAACTAGGAACGATTTGTATTAATGCACACAGATACTGTCCCAGGGTCCAAGCCTGTGGTGTAAGCCACATTCACATTCGCAGAAATAATGTTTCAGACCACATGACTGGTCTATAGCAGATGCCAGACAAACTGTATGCACTGTATTTGATGGCAAAATTGCAGGGTTTAAAATGATAAAACACCATTACCCAATTGTCAATATTGCAAAAGTTGGTTGTTGACATTTATGCCTTTTCAATATCGAAGTAGTACAAAAGCCAACATATTTAGTTCAGCTGTTTTCTAGTAAGACATGGAATGCAAAGAAAACCTGAACACTTACTCTGGTCGTGTTCCTGTTTTGTCACCTAGAAAATAAAAACTGTAGGTCAGAAATAAAACTTTTAAGAACAAACAAAACAACATTAATGAGGTTTTAGGGAAGAACTAATGACTACAGTCTGCTTGATTTCTCTTGATAAGACACAGACTAGGCTAGCCACAGAAGAACGAAGGTTTTAATTTAATCTCCCTTCAGAGATAAATATCTTTTCAAGACCAATGGTTCCACAGTTGAGGTGCTAATTTCTCGGCATATAGAGTAACGCAAAATATCTCACGCCACTACACAAGTTACTACAAATGCATAAACAACTGTAGTTGCATAAGACATCTGTTCCTGCTTATGCAACCACAGCACACTTAGACCTGCACCCACAAAACACTCCAGTGTTTAAATTCAGCAATAGCAGTCTCCTCTCAAATAGGAAGATAATGAAGGCTTGCCCACCAGGCTTCCCAACAATTCTGCTATTGCTTTAAGTTCAGTAATGAATGTGGTTTTACAGAACTGAAGATGCTACTGCTTACCTACCACTTCAAATGACACATCTGTGGATTAAGATGCCAAATGCCTCCGAGTAACAGAACAGAGCTTAAAACAGTATCGTGCATAACAGGGTAGTAATCACATCCCAAACCACAGTGGTCTGCTAGGAAGAATACTTGAAGTCCAAGAAGTGACCTTCATCTTCTTCAGCTGGACACAGTTAATGGACTCAATTCCCTCTCAGTGCCACCAAGGCAGAAAGTAGTTATGTAGGTAATACTTTTTTTTGCGTCACAGACATTTTAAGCTGCACAAGTCAGTGCTGCTGCCAGGAGAAGCTACTTCTTTTAGAAGCAATGTCTACTTAAATTGTCTGCAGACAATATCATCCAGTACCAGGACATTTAGAAAACAATTCCTTATGCCTTTTGCTAAGCAGGGGGAAAACCATCTACACAGGTTTGGGGAAAAAAAAAAAAAGCATAAACCCCAGAATTTAGGACTCCTTTCTCTGCTGATAACATAAAAGTTTAGCAGAAAACTATGTATACTTTGCTTTCTCTCTACAGCCACTTTTTTGGGTGGCTTTTGTTTTGTACATGGGTTTTTTGCTTTAGGTTTTTTTTTTTTCCTGTATATCAGCACAATAGTTACAAAGTAAAAAGATACAGATTTGAAATCAGCTTTTGCTACTTTCCAGGCAAGTTAAGCACTCCAGTTTTTATATTTTTTACCTTCTTTTTAATAACACATGAAAAAAATATGTGTAAGATCAGCTTATTTTCCTGCAGCTGCATTTTAAAGAAATACTGGACAGCCAGTTTGCAGTCTCCAGAAGGAAAAGCTTTTATAACCAATTCAAAAAGGAAGAACAAAGGTGCTAGTCCCTATCTGTCCTGGGATTCCTAGCGCACTTTTCTTTGGTATCCACATTTTCTTCCTCCTTTTCTTCAGGGAAAAAAAAAAATAAAAACCTTAAAACCATAAAACCACCACCCTTAAAGTACAGACAATTGTACTGACAGAACTGAGTAGCAGCACACAAGTAGGGATATTTGTCAGGGCTGCCTAAGTCAGCACTATCCATTATGGGAATCACTCCTAAATTAAAACCTAAACTTACAACACCCCTGCCCCACCACCACTCAAAAAAACCCAGTCTCCTCTGACATTTCCCACTGCTTATCATCTTGACAGCGATAGTCCCACACACCCAGTTCCACTTCGCCAACGTATGGGGAATTCAGGTACTCGTCAAGATTCCACCCTAAGAACTAGGCAAGACAATGCTGGGAGATGTTAGACTGAAGTAGATTTTGAGTCTCTGATTCTCTGGTCCTCATTTTAAGATACTTGTGTTTTAAGGAAGTGTGACATCCTAATATTATAGTAATGGAAATCCCATAACCACCTAGGAATTAGAGCTTTTTCATCAGTTTCAGTAACAATCTCTAAAGTCAATCAAAACCAGCACAGCACTCCAGTTTGGACAGTCAATAACACACCACCTCTTTTACAAGTACGAAAAACTATGTCTCCACAACATGTGTTACTCTGTAAAGATGGTTTCATGGAGTTTCTATACTTCCTTCTCTTCTAGCTGCTGGTATAACTACTTTAAAATTTGGTTCCTGAACGAAATCAAAAGATGAAATTAACAGTATTGATTCTCCAGAGAAAATGCTCAGTTTAGAATCAGCTGTAGTTAAGCTCAGTCTGAAAGTATAAAGGCAAGACAAATTAATGTGTTGATATGTCAATGCTCAATATTCCCTTAAGTACTTCAAAGCTACCATAAAGCAGTTGTTATATAACTGGTTTTAGTAAGTTGATAGAATGCAGACAGAACTATGCACCACCAGAAACAGGGCTTTAAAGAATAACAACTAAAAATAGGACATTCTATTGCGCAGGCTTTTGAAAAAATAGAGTTTACACTCTGTTACAGTTGGAGAAAGCTGGTTTCAAAGGAGTACTTTTTGTATTTGCAACGCATCCCTTAAACATAGCTCTGCTCCCCCCTCTAGCGGCTATTTGACATACAGCTGCAGAAATCCACCACAGTTTTTCAGACAGCCCTGAGTATTCACTCCCGAAAGGCTAAACGGTTTAGATCCCAGTTCTCAAGCATTATAGTGGCTTACACTTATTTTAAAGAAATTCACGTAACATTTGAAACCAAAATCATCATCTTCTATACAAGCACAATAGCTGAAAAGGAAGTTCACTGAAATGCCTTGTGGGAGAAGTTATATTTGTCTGCTTTAATTCCACATTCCTACCACAATGAAATAGTATTGTTCCTGTAGTGCTCTGATAGTTTTCTCAATCAAAAAAAGTGTCATGAGTGTTTTAAAACAAACTTACTCTTTTTGTCTGAAGAGCTACTAAAATCAATGCCACCAAGACCTTCATTGGCAGTAGTTGTAGGAGCTGCAGTTGTCCCCAGAGTCAAGCTCAAAGCATTCTGCCCCAGCCCTACAAGGAACCCAAACAATTTCTGCACTTAATGTTGATAATTAAAACTTATTTTACACTAAAAGTACACATAATCTTGCATGCAGTTTCAGTATCCATTTCTTACATTTGGATCAAAAAATACACAAAATCAACAGAAAACAGATCTCGAAGTTTCATACAACTGTACACGTGCATTTTGTGTTATTTCTTCACATTACTAGGCAGCTAATCAGGTAGCTAGCTTATCATCAGCATCCTCAGTATCTTTGTTTCACTTTGAGGGCAGTGTTACCAACACAACCAGCACAACAGAATGGAAAGAGACAGAAAGCTGTGAAATGACAATACTAACAGTTAAAGATTTCATTCAGACCAAAAGCCACCAAGTAGCTTTTCAACTTCTCCACAGTTAAAGGACATACTTGAGTATCATTGCCCTCTCCCATTTCTGATTAACTTCCTTGATGCAATGACAAAGATTTCCATGCATTTTCATTTTAAAAAAGTGTTAAGTACAAGTGAATTTAAGAATGATAAAGCCAACAATCAGTTCATATTTAATTTGTATTGTCCATGGGTAGCAACACTGTTCTTAATTGTAACACTTAAAGATTACACTTAAACAGCATTAAGACTTATATTAACTAAAGCTTAGGTTATGAATTTATACAATCACACATTAAATTTCAAAATTTTGAGACAGAAGGAGGGAAAAACTAAAACAACTTTCACCTGTTGCTGCTGTACTTGTATTCTGGAAGAGTGAACCTCCTAAACCTGCTAAAGCTCCTCCTAAAGAAAGGCCTGTGGAGGCAGTTGTAGTTGGAGCAGTTGTACCACCCAAATTTAACGTAAAGCCAGTAGTTCCTGCAGAGAAAGCAAACCAGCTTCATGTGGACACTTCATTCAAATACATCCATAGACAATTTGAAATAAGTGAAGGGTCTGAACAGCACCTGTATCACAATTGGATAAACTCAACCATCATTTTTATTTCCTGCAGATTTTCCACACAAAGTCATAGAAATTTTTGAATTATACAACAAAATCCCGTATAATATCATAATTCTGATTAGTCTATGTTTACCTGCAACTCTAAAATTTTTGAGTCCCCCAGAACGCTGGAGAATCTAGAATCTGGCACAGAATTTATTTTATGGCATAATGGATCTAACAAGTGCTATTGACATCTTACAGTAAAATGCTGAAGTGTTAATATTGTGTGTGAAACATTAAAATATTTTACACAAGACAGACAATACAAGAACATTTCATTGGTAGTTTGAGCCACCTTCTGGAATTAAGCATTGCAGCTTTTGGTAGGATAGGGAAGAACAGAGCAGAGAAAGACGATAGGCATAAAGGGAAAGAGCACAGAAGGCAGATAGCTGAACTCAAATGCAGACTCCTAAAGCTAAGAAAAATGAACTCCACTCTTAATTATCATCACACACTGTGCAGTTTAGCTGAGTTAAATATGATGGCAGGTGTGTGTCAGTATGAGAACTATGTTGGAAAAGTCTTGTTTCCAGGACTAGTTAACGATTTCATGCCATCCAGAAAAGGTAGACATTTTCCCAACTTTTCATCTGTGCAAGTAGGAAGCTTCCAACCTTCCACGGGGTTAACAAAAAATAATCACTTCACGTGACTAATCAGCTCTTACTACATTTCTAATGACTTACATTATATGCTCCCTATATCACATGGCACACCGCCCTCTACATCAACATAAATCTATGGGTATGAGGATACCCATATTTAGAACCAGTCAAGTCCAATGACTCTTCTTATTGAAATACCGCAAAATTACATAAATACTAGAAAAATTTAGGATGTAGAACTGTTTTACCATAAAGTTTCATTCTTACAAAACCAACAACAAACCCCCCCTCACACAAAACATCTAAACGTTTTCCTACCTGCTGCAGGAGTTGATGTAAGAGCAGATGATAATGATAGGCCACCCGCTGAGGTAGAAGTAACAGGTAAAGCAAATGGCGTGGCTGAACCTGCAGGTTTGTTGAAACCTAAACTAAAGCCTGTGGTAGCTGCAGATGTGGTGGCAGGCGTGCCTGAAAAACAAAAAAAACCCAAACAACTGTCACTCTTAGAACATTCTGTTTGAGAACAAATGCTCAGTTTGCCTTCTCTTCTGAACTATTCCTATCTAACCATCATGAGCACCACAGCATGCAAGGTCACTTGCATCAAGTAAAATATCCCCATACCACTTTCAGATAAATTGCAAAAGTTTAAATTAATTGTACAGGCATTTTTGCTCCAGAATTCCTAGTGATCCAATGGGCTTTAATCATTGACTGGCAATTATATCTAGCAGTAATCTAAAAAAAAAAAACAAAACAAAAATAAGAGCTTCCACCAACAGCATCTATAGAAGCAGCAAAGTATTCGTAGATGGAGCTATACACAATACTCTCCAAAATACAGACTAAAAATTCTCCATTGGATGTGCATACCAAAATAAATGCATACATCCTTTCAATCTGTAAACAAAAAAATAAGTTGAAATGTTATTCCCCTCAAGCTTCGTTTTTGATCACTTTTAAAGCTTCTACCTTTCGCTGTTCTCATAGCAAGAATACTTTGGAGTATGGCTTCTAGAATGTAAAATGTAAAGGAGGGGTGTCTATATACATATACAAGCCACAACAGCAAGCACAAGACAGACATACTTGGTACTCTCAGTAACTGCTGTGTGTCCATTTTGGATGACACCATTTCATTCAGCTATTGAAAATAATTAATCTTCACCTGTATATTACCAACTGCCATGTATGATTACACATCCATAGTCTGTTCTGTGCTAGCTGCTGCTTCTCCTTTCTGCTCATTTGATTCTTTATCCAATGCCATTTTTTCCTATTTATTCACAGCGTGGCTTCTTAAGTTCTTAGTCTGCATGGTAGCACCACCCCCACACCCAACATTTGTGATTCTCAAGCTCAGTGTCAGCTCAGATCTCAGTTGCTGGTGTTTAAAAAGAAAACGAACCCCGCAAGTAGCCACATATTCCTGTATTTCTAATGACAGCTGAAAAATACTTACTAAAGATGCATCAGAGAAAGAAAAGTAAAATATTCCCAAGGTCCCTTCCCAGTTCAATCCTCTTTATTATTCTAAAAGTGGTAATTACCTAACAGACCTGTTCACACAAAGTTCATGGTAGCAAGAAATTCTGTATGAAGAATTCCTTGATGAGGTATTCTGCCTCCCCTCTGCTGAAGGATGAAATCCCTCAGGGAGACATCAATACAATGTCTAGCTTTTCACTAGGACCACTACTGCTGTTGTACAGGAATGGAATAATCCTTTACCAATGAATAACAGTGCCCGGAACTGTAGGGTCCCACTCTGGTTTGCAGCCTTAACATTCGTGCTGCAAAGCAGACTGCTGTTAGTAATGGGAAAAAAGCTCAGATATGACCACTAGCCTTCTACATTACAAGAAAGATCTAGCTGTACTTTTTTGCCTGTGTAATGTTAAAATTCAAATTAGGTCCTTACCTAATGTCAGTCCTGTAGCAATAGTTGTTGCTGTTCCTGCTTTAAGAATAAACAAACAGAGTAAGAATAGTAATTGAAGACCGCAGAACAGTTGTGATAGTAAAAAACATAAAACACTGGAATGATGCAACATTAGACAATATGTAGACTGTTATACAGGTTTTTTTATATAGTATGTTGAAAGTAAAACAACATTAACATAGAAAACAATACCTGTAAGCGCCAGCAGCACAAATCAAAGCAAAACTGACTTCAAAAACGTCATTCTTTATAAGAATCTGCTAACATTGAAGATGTTAACACAGCAGTATAGCAAACTGCTTAAATTTCAAAGAAATGAAAACAAAAATATGGAAACTAGTTATTCTATCAAGCATTTTTTCAGCCATATGGCAGTACATAACGTTAGCATGTAAACCAGCAGATTTACAGTATAATGAGGAGGATTATAGAGTCCAAAGTCTTCGTAAAATCCCATGTGTTGGTTTAGGGTTTCTGCCTCACTGGTAATTTAAAGAGATTCTTTTGAATACAGTGCTATGTGATTTCATATTTTAAAAAACATCTGATTAGAAGATCAAAAGAATCATTGAGAGCTAAACCCTAACACAGCCAGACAGAACTACAGGCTTTCAGTCTACTGTTAAATTTATTTCTAGAAGATTCGTTCTTAGAACTTCCCCTACCTACTCACAGACATATAGAAGGAAAAAAAAAAAAAAGAAGACATTTTGTTTAACAATATTGGAGCCAAAGTAAAATTCATTAAGTTATATCTGCCTGACGGCTGATAAAAACCCTTCCAGTCAGAAAGTTTTGTTCTTTTGCATGCCAATATTCCTACAAGAATCCGTATGTTCATAGGCTGAATTAGAGATCTAAGAACATATTAATAAACTCCTTCATGTGTATTGCTATCATTAAAAAACCCAAACAACAAACCCAGAAATGTTTACTACTGCAGGATTACAAACACCAGATTACAGATACTAACAATCTCACAATATTTTAAAATATTTTTCAGATCAAAATATACCTCAATCTTAGATCAGAATTTTGAGGATCCTGGATGAAGTCAGATTTCTAGAAAACATCAGGATTCAAACTACGGAACAACTTACACATGGGCCCAAGCACAGTTTTCTGTTAACTGCGTTTGTGTTTCTGCAGCATCGGTGCTGCATGACCTTTTAAACTGTTCAATGAAGCCTTTTTACAAGGCTACATAAGTAATATTCTGAGCTACAGAACTACTGCAAAAAAAAAACCACAAGCCCAAACCAAGCACATGATGACCCAGTTTGTGTACATATATTTCTGCCGTACAAGATTTTTTTCTACCTGTACTGGTGCCTCCTAGTGTAAAGCCAGTGGTTGGTTTTGATCCAAAAAGTCCACTCCCAAAGCTCACTGAAGAAGCTGACGTAGTTGCTGTTGCAGTGGAAGAGCCCAGAGTTCCAAAATTAAGTCCTCCTGTTGAGCTATTACAAAATAAGACTATTAGAAATAATTATTTTTCAAGATAAATACATACAACACCTCCCTTATTTCAGTTTCCTTCCCACACCATCATTCATTTTCCTGAATCATTCACAATGCAGCTGGACAACACAGTCCAAGCTCCCTGCCACCAAACAGAAAGAGGAAGTCTTAATCTCCCTGCTTCCTTCTCAGCTCCGTAACTCCCACTGCTTGCTTGACATCAACTCCAGCATTTCTTACACTCCTTGCGAAGCTGATACATCTTGCTAGACCATTGGGAAACTTGAACTTTTCTCTATTAAATCACCTCATTAGTTCTGCCTAATTATTGTCCCTGAACTACTGAAAGAACAAATGCCAGAGGTGACAAAAAGATGACAACAAACCTGCAAGAACATCTTTTCAAAGCAGGCTGCAGATCCATAGATACCTCCGACCAGAGAGCTCAACCAATGTTCCTTATTTCATTCTAAAGCAATAGGCAGGCATGCAGTCACTCACATCAACAGCACAACTTTGCCTTATAGTACCACCAAAACACACTGATGCAGGAGGTAATTTTCTAAGCAAAACACTACCCTATCCCACAGGTGCAAACCATAGAGGACCCATGCCTACCACAGTTTCTTTTCTGACTGTATACTTGTCAGAAGTTACAGAAATCAACTCCAGAGCTACTTTCAGATGAAGGAAAAGAGAGGACAGAGAAAACTAGAGATCAGTCACTACCAGGATAATTAAGCCTTTTTATTTATTTTGCGTAGCTACGCATTTTAGAAGTTTCATGACAAATAAAGAGCAAGCTTTACATTTAGCAGAGAACACGTTACATTATTGTACAAAACATGGTGGAACACAATAATTGTGATTATCTCTAACCAGTGAAATTACAGGTACCAGCAGCCAGGTGAGTCTATGATTTTAAAAACTTTGTTCTTAAATTGATGAAAGATCAGGTGAGTAATTTATTTGTAATATCTTCCTCCTCCCAACTGTGAGCCTTTTTAGAAACTAGGTAAGATTTCTAACTTAAAACAACATTGTGCACAATTACAACAGTAGCACTGGAACAAAATGCAATTTAGACTTCAGGGTAACACTGTCAAGAATTATTTTGTTTCAGGTGTTCAGTAGTCTCTCATTGGTCCCTCATCTCCTCTCTGCTTTTTGTATGAAGGCAGCTCTTAGGCATAACAAACTAAACACAAAAGCAAATCCTTAAAATCCAAAATGCTATAATTAACTTTCACATTAAACGTTTTGAAAACATCTCAAAACCTGATTGTGGCAAGCCCAGCAGAAGTTAGTTGCAAGTTGAAAACCTTGGTGTGATTAATTCAGAAAGCAGAGTGACCAAGAAGTTCAGAAGGACACAGACCCACTAACCATCCAACTCCACAGGAGCCAAAGCATTTTAGCTTTCTTTACTCCCAAAATTTCAACATACCACACTACAGCACCACGACCTAACGGCTTATAAACTTAAATATACAACATGGTGCTTCACTCAGTAGTCAAGAATTTATGTTGTGTTTTTTTTTTTTCCCAGTAGAAGAAAGCTACGGTACAAGAGATGCAATTCAGCACTACAGGACCAAAAAAAACCCACCGCAAAACCCGCAAATAAAATGAAGTGGCATTTTGTTTGTTTGGTTTGGTTTTTAAGATAGAAAAACCAAAATATAGAAATAAAGCAATGGCAGCTTCTCACCAGCAGGAGAAAGCATGTACCAAAAGGTCTATCTACTCCCCACCGATGAAGAGGAGCTCAGGCCACTGGTCAGGTCTTAACTCTAATTTTAGAACTAGAACAACACATTGCACCTGGCTAAAGCATACTATAGAGAACATCGATTAACAGAGAGCACAAGTACCTGAACTGTTGAAATGCAGGAATTAGGTAGGGTGGCATATCACATAGGCTTTGGGCCATCAGAACATAATCTTTGAGTGGTCACTTTCATCAGTAATACTCATGGACTACACAATAAAGCCCTCTTTTTCCCCCCCAACGCCTGGCAATATGGTCTTATACTCAGCTCAGAAGAGTAACAGTGTCTTCGTACAGTCCCAAGCATGTTTTTAAGCAAACCATCCCATAGGGATGATCAAGATTCTTTCCCCAATCATTCAGCAGTTAAAAGGCCTCTTCCTCTGTGATACTGCTCGACCAACAGCCTTAAAGACTTGTCTTGCTTGTAAGAATAAATATGTGACTAAAAATGCAGAGTATCATACTGCTATTAATTAGCACCTGTTAAATTTTTACTTACTACTTTTAGAAGATTAAAAGCCAGCTAGAACAGAAAAAAGCCCTATAAAAATATTTCAATAAGCAGTTTTTAACAAGTGCAGATCAACAAGACAAGAAAAAAAAAAGAGCCTCCCTTGTTTCAGGCAGTACATTTAGAAAAATGTTCTTGAATGAACAAATATTTTATCTTCTCGTTTTAATCACAGGAAGCCTGTGTTAAAAAGGCATAAAGCAAAAGAAACTTCAGTCCTTTACCAACTCCATACAAGCTTTGCTTGGAGGTAAAAAAGCCAAACCAACCCACAAGCACAGGTAACAAGAATGTCGTCAATCTGCCATGACCACAAAATTTAGAGTATTAGAAGAAAATTAGAAAACTTGTTCCCACATGGGCTTCCAAGTAGCACTACTGCCATCTCAGATCCAGATATTCTGTTCCCTTCCTTCATGCTGCTAGTTCCTGCTAATTCTGACAGGTATTTTCAAATACATCTGCTTCAGATAAAGTTCCCTCGAGCAGGTCGCTCTGCCCATTTAGTTTACATTACAGTAATCGGTTTTGCCTGATCAGATTTGGGAAAAACTGATACAAAGCTCCACTACAACAGTCTTAATTTTCCAATGCAGGCATAATAGCAAGCAAGCCAGAAAAAGTAACCTCTGCTAGCACAGTTGTGTGCAAAGAAGGGAAACAACTCCAGCAACAATAAAGACTTACCTATTATTCCAAGAAACCAAAAAAATAGTAATACCTTTAGTACGGAGTGTGCTGTATGTCACATGCACATCAAAGTTTTACTTCAAAACACTGTACACTAAGCACAAGCTTATCCATGTCAGAAAGGATAAAGTGGCACCCAGCTTCAGCAGCGAGGGGGACAAAATTCACATTTGAACATTAAACATTGGGGCTTTGACATCAACGAGCTCCATGGCGCGCACTGAGCTCAGGTTGACCGCTGAAACCACCATACGCCTATGATCCACGTTCTGCATTCGGAATGTTGAGAGACAATCGTGAAACAAGACGGCCTGCTCCGACAGAGCCAAACCAAAGCAAAATTAGAAGAGCACCTCCCTTCGTTACTAGTTGCTGGAAAGATCGATCCCTACGCCTGCATTCCCGAAGCCAGCCCTGCAACACATGAGCCAGGAAGGGCACCCCCACCCTCTGCGCACCGGGGCAGGCACGGTGAAGCCGGTTCGTCCGTGCACCAAGGGCCCTTTCGGACAGGGGTGCCGGAGCTCCGGGCCCCTCCGGAGGCAGCAGAAGGGCCGCTGAGACACGCAGCCTTCAGGGTACGCAGCCAGGCCGCGCGTCCTCCCGGCGCCCAGCCCGCACTCACACACACGCGTGCCGCCCGGGCCTGCCCGGCCGCCTTGGCCCAGGCCGGGCCCGCGAATCGACGGCGGCCTCGGTAGCGGGCCAGGCCGCGGG
>VWZZ01001826.1:296352-334324 GCA_013399095.1 Psophia crepitans
GCGCGCGTGTGCCCCCGAACGCGCATGCGCGCTGCTCGCAGTGCTGCGAGGCGTAATACCCACCGCCTGCCGCGTGGGGGCGCTGCGGGGAGACAGCTCCGGTTCGGCCCCGCCCCAGCGGCGGCCCCGCCCCGGCCCGGAAGCGTTTCTAGGTGACGGCCGCCCCGGCCCGGCAGTACCGCGGCGGCGGCGGCTAGGCGGGCACGGCTATGGAGCACATTCGTACTACTAAGGTACTCCCGCCTCGGCCTTCCTCCGCTGAGTGGGGCGGCAGTGTCTGGGGGGAAGCGGTAGCCGGCAAGGGAGTGGCGGTGCTGCCGGCGCCGCGCCGGTAACAGTGGGGCGGGGAGGGCCTGCTCGGCTCGGTGAGTCCCTGCCCCGCGGCTGTCAGCCGTGGGTGGGGGCGTTGTTGCCTTTCTCGTTCCATTTTGCAGTTGATGCCTTCCCGTCGGGGGCTCTGGGGCGGCCCGTACCGCTCGGGGTGCCCTCGGAGCCCGGTGGGGGCAGCGGGGTGCCCGGCTCGGGTGCCGCCCCCGGGTCCAGCCGCCATGGAGCAGTGGGCACTGCCCGTCTCGGCTGGGCCCCTCCGGGCCGAGGGCCGGGAAGGCGTCAGGGCTCCCGCGAGGGGCTCGGGGCGTGCTGCCCCGCTGGATGGGCCGTCCCTTTGGCGGGGGAAGGCGCTAAAATGTTTCCTGGTGTGGCAGGGCCGGGGGGGCGCCTTGGGCTGTGTGCTTGGGGAGCGGGTCTGTGCAGCTCTCCCAGCTTTGGGGGCAAAGCTGTGGTGAAAACACCACTTTTTTTTTTTTCCTTCCTCTTAAGTGCTCTGGTGTGTGTTGTTAGCTGTCAGTAGGTGTGTAATGTTTTAGGCTATTGAAAAATAGCTAAGCTGCACTTGACACTGTAGACTTCTGATTTTGTTTTTCTGTGTTTTGTTAGTTTGTCTTCTATCTTTAAGGCTAAAAAAAGTCCTTTTTGTAAATAACTTAAAAGTAGTTTTTTTAAGACACAGCTTTTAGAGAATTACACTTTAACAGTATTTTTTTCATCTTGCCCATGGTCCCTGGCTGTTAGGGCTGCTGAAAAGACTGCCTCTAGCTGGGTCCTGGAAGCTGGCTGGCCATTAGTTCCCTGACCTGGTAGTCTGACTTTAAACCACACTTACAGATGTATGGAGAAAAGGAGTGGTTGTATTCTGGCTCCAAATAGACTTGTAACCAATAACTATATAAAGGAACAGGCCTTTAATTTTTTGGAGTAATAGCTTATATACATTTTATAGAAAATATCTATAGTTCTATTTTTAATATTTATTTGTATGTGTATATGTGAAACAGGAGGAAGGTCTCTGATAAAGCTTTTGTTAGTGATGCTCTAGTTTACTGGATGGAATAATCTTGCACCAAGCTGACAGACTGCAGATAAGGTTTCTTTATCAGTCTATGTACTTATAAACCTGAAACTCCAGTTTTGGGAATTCAATATTGTATTGTTACAGTCAATAGCTAATTTCAAAGTAAAATCTAGATTAAACACAAAATCTCTTGATGGTCTAGTAGCTGTTTAAGTTTCAAACCTGAAATTGAGACTGGAAAGGCTGCATCATACAGATCACTGACTCCTTCGCATCTGCAAGTGGCTGTGTTTTCTGCATGTTTTTGGGCCCCTGCTGGGGAACAAATACTTTATGTAGCAATATAACTGAAGAGAGAAACAAGCTCTGAACACAGCTTACACAATACTTCCTACTTGAAGCAATTATTTTTATAATTCATGCCAAAAACTATTCACGCTAGAAATAGCATGAGTCTTTGGTTATAATTGTGATGCTTGCTTAGCTTTTTGTAAGCTGTTGGTTTATTGAATATCCAGGTGGATTATAATGCATATATACTAGATAGTAGTAATTGTGAGTTCCACAGTTACAGGAAGCAAGAAAACTCAAGTACAGCCTGCGCTGTGGACCTAAGTTCACAGCATGTCTAGGTTCAAGCTGAGTCTCATTCCAGCTGTTCTACGCCATATCTACTGTTTCTAATTTGACAGCACTTCTGGTTTTTTAATTTGATTTATTAAAGGAATAGAAAAATAAGCTTGAAACAACAGTGCAGTCTTGCACAAATTAACTACTGTGCAGGGAAGCTGTCGTGCCTAGAAGTGATGAAATAGGTTTTATTCTTCCTCCAACTTGTTTGCTGGAAATGTTGAAGTTAAAATTGTCTTAGAACTGTCAGCACAGCTTCTTGAAGTAAACTTTATCTTTTTGTGAAATGAACATGTCCAATAGATTTATATTGAATAAAGAACTAAGGTCAACTTAAAAATCACTTCTGTCTGAGAATATGTACTATATTTTCTATATGTATAACAACAAATGATGAAACACAGTACAGTATGTTGTAAGTGGTGGTGACGGGGAAATAGCAAATAAGAATACTGTGATATTTGCAATGAAACTTTGGAACTAAAGCATCCCTAAAATATTTTAAAGCAAAACATAGTAGAAAAGACTGGAATTTCTTCAGTCAAATTTAAGTATGTTTAGAGTCAAATCTAGTTTAGTGAAAATACTGATAGGTGTTCTGCTGGAGATGGGGAGTTTTGGTTAGCTTGACTGCTAAATCCTAAGGTTATGTTTGCAAGCCTGAGACTTAAATAGGGAAGAGAAAGCTTCTTTTAATTTCAGTGAATGTCATACAAAATTGTAATAAAAGAATCTTGGAATGATATGCTGTAATTGTTTTTGTCTTGGTTTAGTTGTTCAAATTTAATCCTTCAGCCTTTTAATGCAACATTCCGGGGTATAGTTTCTTTTCTGTTGCAACTTGTCTCCTATATTGAAACATTTCTTTGCGTTTTTTGCCTTTAGTCTGTAACTCCCAGTCCTGAAACTGTTTGGTGACTCTTCCACTCTAAATACTCTATATTTTTGAGGCAGCTGATCAAATTCTTAGTGGTGTAAAAACTCAGTAATTTGTTAGTGGTTGAGCTTGAATCTAAACTACATTTCAGTTGTCTTTAAGTGTATGTAGAACTTAGCTTCAGAAGTCTTGAAGACTTTACCAATGTAAAAGGAAGCTGGAGCAGTAATGCCTGTCCTCATCTAATATAGAAATGCAGCTTTGAGAATAGCTGTTTTACTCCATGGAGGAGAATGGAACTTCTCATGCCAGGATTTTCTGGGTTGTGTTACTGGAACAAAACTGGAGCAGTTTCTGGGCACTTCTCGATTTGCTGGGGAGGTGCAGTGCCATGTACCTGAGCAGCTGCAGGACTGCCCAGAATGGATTCTGCATTTTGGCTGTGCTATATTGATTTGTGCAGCTCTATATCTGAGCACTGATACCTTGGGGTTTTTTGGCTTTCTAAACTGAAATCTAGAATATCACAGTAGCACTTGTTTTTAGTATCTCCATTCTGTTCTGCATGCATTAAATTACTTTTCTGACTTTCAAACACAAAACTAGGCCCTGCCAGATTGTAAGATAAAATTTGTCTTTGAAATTTGGTTGTTAGTGTATTATGTATGCTTTTAGTAGATAAAGTTTGTACATATGAGTTAACCAGCTTAACATCAGCACAGTAGATGTGGGCTTTCCTAGTCACCTCATCTGGGTGCTGGTCTTGCTGGGGTGGAAGTTTTGGAGATCTGCAAGGCATTTAATAGCAGTAGCAGCAAGCCTCAAGCCTAAGAGCTGTAACTTGGCACTAATGAGATGTGCTGGCAAGAAATAGAGGAATGCATGCAGATAAGCCATTCGCCATGCTCCTTTCCTGTTGTTGCACACAAAGAATCACATAATGTTTGCTTCAAATAACTTCATGGGCTCCACAGTTTGCTGTATAAGCAGCAGATAAAATGCAGGCTATCTGGAAATCGCTTTCTTTGAAATCTTTTTCCATAGGATTGAGATAATGATGTTAATGTTATCCAGGAGGAGAAATCTGCCTGTGCAAACCTTGAGCTTTAAATAGCTGTTTCTAATGTCAGCACAGTCCTTGAATTTCTAGTAGACTGTTATAATTATTAGTATAATGCTTGCATATCGTTAGAATTTTTTTGACTGAGGCAAGGTTATGATGATCTAGATCTTTAAAGTTCGGGATGATACAAAAGATGGTGATTGACTAAAAGTGAAGTCAGGAGGATGTAATCTCTATGGCTTTGAGTCTGCAGATGGCCAATGAAGTGTGGTGCTGAGATCAGCTGTTAATTCAGTGCTGGCATCTCAGTAACAGGAAACTGTTAGTGTGTGTTTGCATTACTTTGGGGAAGCAGTCTGAAAGCTTAATTTATTGCTATCTCTTTTTAAAAAAAAAAACAACTTTATACCCTAGTCTCTTTTACTGGTAAATAACCGTAGTAGTTATGTAAATGGAGTAAGTATTCTGAGGAGCCTAGCCTTGTGCCTTCATTAGGCACTTTTGTGTTGCAACAGGGTATTTTAAATAGTCAGTCTTCTCAAAGCTTATATGACCACTGCTGTGTTCTTAATAGTTTGGCCTGAATGGCCTTATGTGTGCTGTGTTGTGCAATAATTCTGCAAGTGATAGAAAGCATAATCTGACAAAACTTTTTGTGAAGTTAGGATTCTGTGTTCTGAAAAAAACCTCAAAACTTTCTTCCCCCTCCTTTTTTTTTTCTTACAGGTAGAACAAGTGAAATTACTAGACAGGTTCAGTGCGAGCAATAAGTCGCTGACGGGAACACTATACCTTACGGCAACTCATCTGTTATTCATAGATTCAAGCCAGAGAGAAACATGGGTAAGGATAATGAATGCTTGTGGCTCAAAAGCATAGGTTCTTCAGAGGCATGTGTTTTTCCTGATGTGAAGTTAAATTTGTTTATGAAAAAACTCATATAAGTTATTCCCCATGCTCTCCCTGTTCATGGTATCGTAATAAGTTAATGATTTGCAGATTGTACTTTTGCATGACACTACTGCAGCTAAAAGCAGGTAATGTTGAAAATGCTCACTTCTCTTCAAGCTGCTGTAATTTCTTCTATAGCTTTCACTTGTATTCGTGAGTTGAATGCATGGTAGTTTTCTTTAAACAACTGAGTTGCACTGCAATTCAGAGGCAGGGGTGGGAAACTGCTAGCTAGTTTAAGCATCAGGTTTAAAATTTCTGCATTAATTTACCTTGTATTTAGATCCTGCCTATGATATATGAGACAGTAAAATCCAAATATCTAGGCTTTGGTGAAATATTGAAGATCCCATGCCCTTTTTTAGGGTGGTAAGCAGCTGTTTCTTCCCAAGTGTTCATCTCTGGAATTAAAAAAAAAAAATAAATCAGAAGGGGCTGCGGTTTCTTGGCGACTGTTACCAAAGTTATACAGTCAAAGTTGGCAGGTACAGTGATTCCCATTAGTTTTTCTGCTCAGTGTCCTGGTGGCAGACATGTGGACATCAAGCTCTGGCTTCTGGTGTAGCCCAGCTACCTGAGTTCAGTGCCTTAAGCCTATCATCCTCCAGGATGAAATTTCATTTCCCAGGGGGGTGTAGTTTTTTTTTTCTCTGTAGGTCTCTCTGGGTCACACTTAATCCTGTATCCTGCTTATCTGACTGAATGCCTCACAGTGCTTTCAAGAAAAGTGTGTGTGTGGGGGGGGTGTTTGTGATTTTTTTTTTGATACAGTGTACAACTTTAACAGTTTACTTTGTACGTCCTTTTGTACAAAATGGGTTATTGGGGAGAGCGTGATTCAGAAGCATTACTTGCATCTCCATGTGCACTATGTTAAAAGGTTTTTATTTTGGGGGAATTGAACCTATACAGAGTATTGCATTTCTGTGATAATGCAAGTACTGAGTATAATTATGATTATGTCTCCAAGATATAGTCTCTTTGTAAATGCATATTTGACAGCGTAGTTTTTGGATGTCTGTCTAATTCTGATCAATATTTAAGGGGAGATGATTGCTTCAGTGAGGTAATTGAAATGCCATCAAGAACATTGTGTTCAGCTGAGGTAATGGATCTCTGGCTTTCTTCCCATGGTTGACCAGCTGTAACTTTCCCATGTATTTTCCTAAATTTTGTGAAGATTTGCTGCACAGATGAATCTATGGAGGGCTTTAGTATATTCATTACTGTGACAGACCTCTATTAAAGTTGTTGAAAGGCGTTTAGATGAGACTGTCATGTCTGTATAACACAATGGGAAATACAGGAGTTTTTTTATCTCCTGTTTGTTCTGTAGATGTTAAATACTGGGATTCTCAAATCTTCAGTATCTTCTGTATCTCTTATACTTGGAGTGGCTTTCCCAGACTTGCTTTATTTTGTACGAAAATTCTGAAGTATGTTCCAGAAGATCCATAAAAAAGATACTGTTTGCACCCTGCCTAATTAGGTGTATTCTTGTCAGTTAGCAAATTTAGAGGAGGACTGAACAACTGCAGTGGTTTTACTTCTCACCTCTTGCATCTAGAAGGAAATCTGCTATTCCTTACAAACATTAGGTAACACCTCAAAATATGAGGGAAGAGAAAAGTTAGATTTTGACAAACTATGGTATCCTGATGAAAATACCAGCCTTGGGGCTCTTCTAAATTTATTTCTTTAACTAAATGATTGACAAAATTAGTTGAAATCCATATTCAGCATTGCTTAATGTATCTTATATCTGGTCTTGTAAATAGTATGCTGTTCTCATTTTTATCAGCGTGCTTATACTCTGAGTTCTTGTATGCCATAGATATTACATCATCACATTGCTGCAGTGGAAAAACTTCCCTTGACTACTTCTGGCTGCCCCCTTGTCATCCAGTGCAAGAACTTCAGGATAGTTCACTTTGTCGTTCCCAGGGAGAGAGATTGTCATGACATCTATAACTCTTTGCTTCAGCTGTCAAGAACAGGTAAACTTCTAACTGACAAACTTTGCACCGTATGCCTGGATAGCAAGGTTGTGGTGGTGGGAAATCCATGGTTCTTACATTTTTCAAAATATGCATTATGTAAAAGTTTTCTTAAATGGTGTTGATATGTAAAAGAATTTTAATGGCAAAGTATTAATCTGCATACAAATTCAGAAGATGTTGTCTGGCTTTTGTAGGTTGCAGATGTTTGCTAACAGAATGCAGGATTCCTGTCTCTTTTCTGCATTTCTACTGTTACCCCTGAAATTGTGACTATAAGTGTGTATAGTCTGTCTTAATTGGTGTGTTCCATGGACAAAATGCTACTAAACAAACACTAACTTGTTACTGATTTCATGCAGTTTCAAAATTAAAGCTGAAGCTTTGATACTAAAATAGCACTGCTAATTCAGCTTAGCAAGAGATTTCTGTCACCTGATATGGTATCTTGCATTTTCTGCTTTGGGCTTAGAACAGTGTAAAATATTGTCATGTGTGATATGTAAATAGTGCACTAGGAAAAACAAAATATTTTGAAAGCTTTTTTGCTTTAAAGGAAGCTTTGAAACTTACTGCTTTTAAAGCTCAGTAGATGTAAATTTGTGTTTGTACCTCCCAAAATTTTGTTCCTCTAGGTCTTGTAAGGTCTTCTAATAATTCTGCCTCGTCTTGTTTGTCAGTCTTTGTTTTGTGACCTCTGCTTTGCCCTTACGGCTTTAGAGTTGTCCCTGTTGAAATAAGTCAAACACTCAAGAAAGCTCTCATAACCTACCTTTTAACTAAATATCTAGAATTGTGTTGGTTAACTGTATACAGTGGAGAATAAATATTTCAGTGTCAAGTGTCTTAATCTTGCTTCTGAGAATCTTGAAGCCTGAAGTTTTCTCTGCAATTTGGGCCTTTTGAGACTTGTAAACTGTGCTACCTTTCTCCACTCAGACATTTTGGGGGACAACTCATTACACAGTCTTATTCTTTGCCCTTTTAGCAAAATATGAAGAACTATATGCCTTCTCCTATAATCCAAAACAAAATGAATCTGAGCAAGTCAAAGGTTGGCAGCTTATTGATCTAGCAGAAGAATATAAGAGAATGGGAGTGCCAAATGCTAACTGGCAGTTGTCCGATGCAAATCGTGATTATAAGGTAAGGATTGCAATGGAAACATGTATCTAACTGTTTCTGCTTTATTGCCTGACTACTGTAGAAAACAGCGTAATACTGTGAAATCATTTTGTTTGTGGCATAGGCAAAAACTTGGAGGTGGAGAGACTGAACTCCTTAATCAGTGTGCCATCTCAACTTTCTAACTGAAGTTTTTTTCCAAGGCCTCATTGAGAGAGTATGTGTGCATGGATTCACGTGTTCTTTGGGATTGTTTCTAGAGTATACTTACCTGTTTGAAGCCTAGCCCCAGCAATTCTGGTACTCACTGCTTTCTTATCTCTCTTGACTGAGAAAGATTCTACTTCAGCGCTCACAGTGCTGGCTGTGGGAGACAGTGGCTGTGGTGGTGCAGCTGATTCCCAGATGAGACTTCATCTTATTTTGTAGTCTGTAAATACAAAAAATGAGGGAAATGATTTAAATATTTTATTTGAAACTCATTCTTGGCACTTCTGCTGAAGATTCATAGTCTTGAGAGGTGAATGCTAATATAGAAGTACTTTGCTGCAGTGCTTGGTTATATAAGCTGGACACCAATTTGCACTACTTTATCCATGGTTTGTCTCATCTTCTGTGCTATTTATGTGTATATATGTAGAAACATAGTAGCATTTATTCTTTATCTCTTATTTCACCTAACATGTCAAACGGGATGCAATAACTAGTATAGGATTTGCCTTGTACATAATTTTTTTGTACACGTGTCTTTCAGATTTGTGAAACTTATCCTAGAGAGCTTTATGTTCCCAGAACTGCAAGCAAGCCCATAATTGTTGGTAGCTCCAAGTTCAGAAGCAAAGGAAGATTCCCAGTGTTGTCATATTATCATAAAAATAAAGAGGTATAGTGTGTCTTCCTCTTAATGCAAATGTGCTGAGAATTATTTCTCAACGCTTGGGCAGGGCAGGTAAGGAGGTAATTAGTGACTTGTATGAGAATGGTGTAACTCATGATAACCTTAAATACAGCTGATGCTAGTGGAGTCTAACAGGATGCTGAATTAAACTAAGCCAGTTTAAAAGAAATCCTTAAGTAATCAGTTGAATCTCTTAAAGCTTTGAGAAACTGACCTGAAGATAGCCTTTGTCAAGTGATCTGTCTTCCCTGATATATCAAGAGTAAAATCTGTTAGGTCAAAATGGGGGTTAAAAAACCCAAAACCTAACCCAAATCGTTAAAAGAATAGAACTGGTTCTTTAAGGAGGAATTTGCAAGATTAAAAGAACTAGAGGATGAAAAACAGGATTTGGTAGAGTGGTGTGAAGCAGCATCTCTCTGTCTTGGCTAGGGGGTATCCTCAAAGGGAGAGGCAGACTGTTACCTTGCTGAGTTGAAGAATTTATGAAGGCTGAGTGTTAAGCTACCAGATGCATTTGGACATAATTGCTAGTTGGAAGATGTAGTCGATATCTTCTGAAATACAGTAGATCATTGTAGTTTTCATCACGTCATTTTCATCAGATGGTAACATGTTGTACTTACAATAATAAAATCATACTTGCATTAGCAAAACCAACTGTGATTAATTTCATACCATCTTCATGATTTCCTTAAGTGTATTTTTTCCAGCCTGTACTTTTTTGAATTTTTATATTTGGGGAAGGTCATTATGTAAACTGGTACCTTGCCCATGTAGATGAGCCTCAAAAAATGTTTTGATAAACGTTTAGATTTAAGTTGTAGGTACTGTGTTTGAAGGTTTGCAAGTGATATGTTTAAAATGTTGGAACGCCTAAACTTACTTTCAGTTTAGTGCTGTTATCTACTGAATGAAACAATTTGTTTCAGTGTCTCTCTAGAATTGTGCAAAGCACTTCAGCTACAGGTGTTAAACTGATGCTGACTTGTTCTGTTTTCTGTGGTAGGCTGCAATTTGCAGATGCAGTCAACCTCTCTCAGGTTTCAGTGCCAGGTGTCTGGAAGATGAGCACATGTTGCAAGCCATCAGTAAAGCAAATCCTTCAAATCGCTACATGTATGTCATGGACACTAGGCCGAAGGTATGTACTTCAGGTTCTACGAAGTAGCTTCTCTTCCTGAACATTAGAGTACAGGGATAGTGTAATTCTGAAAGATTTGGGGTTAAAGATGACTCCATCTTGGGCAAAAATGTTCTTTAAAGGTAAGGCTAGGCCTCTCTTATTCAGGCTTTTAATTACTTGCTTTCTTAAAGAAGCCTAACCCCTCTCTGGACTCGGCTAGAATTGACTGAATATATTAGCTTTTGGGGAGGCTCACTTAACTATGTTTTAATACAGTATATAATAGTAGTATAGTATATTTTTAAGAAGTGAATACTTGAGTGGGATCCAGGTCATTGTAATGTTTGAGCTGAATTGGGGGTTTCTTTTAGAATGAGAGAGAGGACTGTGTTCTGTGTAAATGTTGTGTGAAAACTGCTATTGCTGCCTTAACCAGGAGGAAGTAGGAAAAGTTTTGTTGTAGCACTCTGAGGTCATACTTCATCGCTGTCTAAATTGAATTATGTTGGGGTTTTGACCTGTGTTGGAATTTGTGGGGTAACTTTCACTTTCTAGGCCATCTGCTTTTAAATTGGCATTAGTTTCACTCAAATTTCTGAATGCAGGAGCTGGGAAACTTGGAACTAGATGATGTTTAATGCTTCTTCCAATGCAAACCATTCTATGATTCTATGAAAACAAGGATGTAATGTGAAAATCCTACGCTGTAGGATCTGTACTTGCTTTGACCAGGATTCAGCAGTAGGTCAGTCTGACAGACTGAAACTGAGCCAACTGTGGGTTTTTATAGTTCTGACTTTTATAGCTGCAGCAACTTATTAGCTGCTTACCCCCAAAACTGACACTTTTAGGATGCCTGGAAAGCACATTTATGTTAAACCCATAAATGTATGGTTAAATCTGGGTCTTACTCTTTCCTTTAGGTTAATTGCTTTGTAGTGTCTTTGCTCAGAAATGTTTGGAAGTAAGTAAAGGTTTGTTGGTGGGAATATGGAGGAGAGAAAAGGAAACAAAATGCATTATTCAGATATGTCTGTTCTAAGTGTAGACTGCTTGCTGTTCTTTATGCACTGTGCCTTTCTGACACTTGAATGCTTTCAAGTTGATT
The DNA here is from genome assembly GCA_013399095.1 of Psophia crepitans. Taxonomy (NCBI): domain Eukaryota; kingdom Metazoa; phylum Chordata; class Aves; order Gruiformes; family Psophiidae; genus Psophia; species Psophia crepitans. The sequence goes on from VWZZ01001826.1 coordinate 307,479, forward strand.
TGCCACAAACTGTTAACTTAGAATCTGTTGTGTGTAGCTTCCCTCCCCCCCAGTGTATTTCATTGAAATTGCATGACTTCCGTTTCTTAATTCGAGATTTTTATTTCAAGCACTGGTTTTCAGTATTTTTTTGTTTTGTTGTTCTCTTAAGCTTAATGCAATGGCAAACAGAGCTGCTGGGAAGGGCTATGAAAATGAAGACAACTACTCTAACATTAGGTTCCAGTTTGTGGGCATTGAAAATATTCATGTAATGAGATCCAGCTTACAAAAACTTCTGGAAGGTATGTTCTAGCTGTACCACAATAGTATGTATGAAAATAAGATAAATATTTTTCTGAAGTCTTTAATATCCTAACTAAGCTGTGGTGGTATTTTCATATCTTATTCCAGCTCTATGTAGACTACCAGTTTGATATGCTCTGTGGTAATGAATTGCTTAAACTTTTACCTTTAAACTGTAAACCTGATGAATGGAGTTAATTTAAAGAAAATTGAGTGGCACATATGTCTTGGGTGAACTTGATTGGTATGTCAGTGGCTTGTGAGAAAGACTTCTGTATGTATGTGCATGTATGCATGTGTAATACAAACACACAAAATAGTGTGTCTGTACATATGTTTTCATATGTAGAGTACTGATGGAATACTACTAAGCTTTGATATTATGTATTTTTGTGGTTGCCACTGAAGAGAAAGATGAGTTTGACCCTGAACTTCAATTTTAAGTGTGGGATAATCCCTATTTCTTCTGCTAATATCTTCAATTCCAGAAATGGAATAAATCTTGATCTCTTTTTTGAGGCCTGCTCCTGTATAGTAATATCTGATGCAGAAGTGTGTGCATTGCACAGTTAAACCTCAGATTTCCCCTTCAGAAGGGATTTAACATTTGTCCAGAAAAATGTGAAATATGCATCTTCAGTGGTAGGAAAGACTCCTAAAATTTAGGGAAGTATGCAATAATACTTCAGACCCCTGTAGAAATGTGCCATCAGTGGGGTGATGAGGAAAAAATGCTATAAAAATGGTTTATAGCTTAAAATGCCACTTCTGTGTACCAGCTTCCCCTGGATGTGCTGAACTGGTATCACATTTCTGACTTGAGAACATTCAATGACCCTATTCTTTCAAAAGCCATTGTAACTGGGACTGTCTTCAGTTTTATTTCTAACAAACAACTGTTGTTCATTCTTCAGCATGCATCCTGCTCCTAAGCTCTGTGTTGATCTGCTTGATTTCTTTCAGAATCTAACTATTAAATTTGCAAGCAGAATGTGAGACACAATCCTTCCCAATGTCCTTTTGCAATGGGACTACACCATGGACCATGCTAGGGGGAATTTACAGTCTATTCTTTGTCTCTGATTCAGCTTTTTTAATATCTTTTATGAAGTGAAGCAGAACTCTGCTAAAATAACTTTCTTCAGTGTGGACATGACGACTGTGCTCCCCTGATGGGCAGACTGCCCATCTATACAACACTAATGGAAGAATCCTCACATAGACTAAACTTGTGGCTGTGGTATTAAAGTCCAGGTTTTAGATACACAAACTTTTCTCATTTTTAGTATGTTAAGAAACAGTATTTCTGCAGAAAATATTTGAGGAAAAAGCTCAGTAATAGCCATCGTGGTCCACTGTGCATATTTTGACAGAAGTATGTTAACTAAGGGATATTTTTTGGGGTTGTGGAGTGTGTATATTGGGCTATGGGGTTCTCTGTTTTTCTGTCTCCAGCCTACTGTGCTTCAACCTGGAGGTTCTAGTTGCCTCTTGTGCTGTTGCCTGAGACATTGCCACTAGTGGATAAGGACAATCAAGCAGTGGAACACTGAGGTTTTGGAGCTCACATGCATGCAGCGCCTATGTTTTTATGATGGGATCCATACAGCCGAAACTCTTTTGAATGATAGTTGTGGTTGTTTTGAAGTAGCTAAACACTCAGTGGTACCACACATCATCTTTGACCCTTTTAGGGACCATAAAGGACTAGAAATTACTTTTTTTAGTATATAAGTGTCAAAACAGTGTCAATGTGATTTCTTTATTTCATCTCTAAGTAATATAAAAATTTCTGTCTTAATGCATAGAAATGGAAAGTAATTCTTTGGGCTCAACATGTATTCTTATCTATGCCTTGGTTTATAAAAAGGTCTAGGAATGTAGCTAGAAGGGGGAAATACAATGGTGAAGTATTTCTACCAAGCTGAAAATTCTGATCAAATGCGGATTTCTGACAGCAGTGGCTGTCTGGATACAAGGAGCTAGAAGCCTCATTATTTTCTAGCTGAAGCTTGTGCTTTAGACAGTAAACTACAGAATACAGGGGTGAGCAGCTATGAATAGTGCTTCCAGACATTACCTTGTCTGTCCAGTCACTTCCCTGCAGATGTTTGACTTTCCAGATACTTGAATATTTAGTTTCTTTCCTTTATCATAGACCTGTTTGTACTGTTTGTGATTGAACAGGTGTATGGAACCACTGGTGTAAGGAGTGTGAGCTAGCTGAAAAGATCAAGTATTTCTCAGTTGACTTCTTCCATGTGTTGGAGCTTTCAGAAGCAGAACTCTTCCATAACAATGCTATCCCTTTCAAAGAGCAGGGAAAACTGGCATAGCTTTTGCTGCTTTTACTGATATTTATAGGCTAACCATTAAAAGTAGCTCTTGTATCCAGGGGTTTCTTGAATTTTTTTTGTTACCTCATTTGTGTTATGGTTTACTAGGTAGTTTTATAGGTGACAAAGATCTGTGGGCTGTAGAAAACATGCTGTGATACTTATTTGGAAGTCTGTCTCTGTTGCAGCATTCAGCAGCAACTGGCATAATGACTCTTCCTGAGCAGTGGGGAGTGTACCATAACTTTTGTGGCTGAAAGCTGAGAAACATGTGGTGCGGATGCAGGAAAGCTCCATGAGACAGTGGTTTAAGAGCTTCTGGCCTTTGTTACATCAGGGGACTTGACTGAACATGAAACTGCATCACAGAATGACTTGGTGAATTTTGTTCTCTTCTGACTCACTTCTTCCCATAGTCAGAGATAAAGATTATTTTGCAGCTGCTCTGTGAATATTCCCACTGATAGCTTTCAGCTACAGAGCCTCTTTATTTTCCCTTGGGGCACACTAGCTTAGAATTATAGAATTTTGGTTGGAAATGATCTTTAAGATCATAGTCCACCATAAGATTGGTAGAAAATAGGTTTCTGCTGTGGCAGGAGCAGGTGTTTTTTGTGAATGACATCCTTGAGTATCTTCTCTTAAAATTACACACAGCTGAAGCTATATTAGCCAGCAAATATTTCTTGTTGCCTGAAGTCTGTAATTTTGGACAGTAATGTAACAGTGTGAGTTGTTACTCAAAATTGTACAAGAACCAGGTTATCAGTCTCATTTGTGAACTAGTGTGTGTGAGAGAAACTTAAACCTACCTCTACACCTCTTGCTGCTACACTGCAAGGCATCTTTCCTTTAACTGGAGTTCTTCCCTGCCTGCTCAGCTGGTGTTACTGTTACAGGGTGAAAGTATACTAGGCAAAAATGGTAGAGATCAATCAGAATTGGAGTATGTCAAGTCTGGAGGTGGACAAAACCTCAATGGTTTTCTTTTCATCACCATGTTCTTACACTGCGCTCACTTTATTCTCTGAAGCCTAGTGGAAAAGGTGATAAAATTCTGGCACTGTGCCTACTCTGAACTGTGTATATTGTCTGGATGCAACTACTTCCTACTAGTAGTTGTAACTTTTATTTCTGGTAAGCTTTTGGTGTTTGCTGTGCCTTCCTTGGTAAGGCAAGGGTAAGGCTCTCTCCTGGGGATAACCACTGTATTTACTTTGAATGTTTGTGAAAAAGGCACAAAGATCTTAGTCCTGTCATTCATGGTTATTGTAGTTCTACAGAGTTGAATTTTGGATGGAGTACATCTCTCAACCGCTTGAGTGTTGTTTTTTTTTCCTGGAAGACTTCTAACCAACTTCAACATAGGGTATTGGATACAATATACAATTATTCCTCTTTCTCCACTGCAGGGTGTAGGTAGCTGTAACAGCTCAGGGCTTTCTAACTCTTGGTTTCTTTCAGTCAGCGGCACAAAGGGTTTGTCTGTCAATGACTTTTTGTCTGGTTTGGAGAATTCTGGATGGCTGCGTCATATCAAAGCTGTGTTGGATGCTGCTGTCTTCCTTGTCAAGGTAACTTGTGTGCTGCTGCTTTATTTGTTGGGATGTTGATTGCTACAAGGCAAAATTATTCTTAATATTATGTAATGCATACAATTCTGCTGTTGACCTTTTTGGAGGTAGATGCTTAGTATACACTGATATGTCTGATACAAAGAAACATGTAATACTTAAAACTGTATGATTGGAGATGTTAAATATGCCAGTTAATGTTTTGGGATTTTTTGAATGCTATTTGGTCATCTTATTGAGAAGTGAAGGATTCTTGCACTTCCTGGTTCTTCTAAGTATTTATGAAAGGTATAACCAGTTTGGAGGTGGGTAGAGCAAACTATTGCTTTGTGTACCCTGAAAAATAGACTGTCTGGGGCGCTAATTATAGAGAAGCTAAGCTGGCTATGATGACTTCATTCAGCAAAGAAATGAGACTGTTCATGAAGAATTCGGAGGAACAATTGCTTTGGCCAAACACACATGAAGCCAAGGGCTTCAACTCTGGGGGATCCCGTAACGAAAAAAACTTGGATCTTTGTTACTAAGTGAAATAGCAAGGAGTTTAGTTAATAATGAATTATCTTCTTAAAGAGGACCCTCAAATGTCTGGGCTAACAAGATTTGAGTTCTTAGCTGAAACTAATAAGCATTCCTAACCCTTAACTCTTGTGTAGTGCAGTGATGAACAAGTGACCAACAGGTCAAGGGAGGTGATTCTGCCCCTCTACTCTGCTTTTGTGAGACCCTACCTGGAGTGCTGCGTCCAGCTCTGGGGTCCCCAGGACAAGGCAGACATGGAGCTGTTGGAGTGAGTCTAGAGGAGGGCCACAAAGTTGATTGGAGGGCTGGAGCACCTTTCCTACGAGGACAGGCTGAGAGACTTGAGCTTGTTCAGCCTGGAGAAGAGAAGGCTGCGGGGGGACCTTAGAGCATCCTTGCAGTACATGAAGAGGGCCTACAAGAAAGTTGGAGAGGGGCTGTTTATCAGGGAGTGCAGTGACAGGACAAGGGGTAATGGGTTTAAACTGAACGAGGGGAGATTTAGATTAGATATTAGGAAGAGGGTCTTCCCTGTGAGGGTGGTGAGGCACTGGAACAGGTTGCCCGAAGAAGCTGTGGGTGCCTCATCCCTGGACATGTTCGAGGCCAGGTTGGATGGGGCTTTAGGCAACTTGGTCTGGTGGAGGGTGTCCCTGCCCATGGCAGGGGGTTGAAACTAGGTGATCTCTGAGGTCCCTTCCAACCCAAACCATTCCATGATTCTATGAAATGGGTATCTTTAATGATGTTTGCTTGGTGTATTGGGATTTTTAACCTGTTTAGTCTGTAATGTGTAGTCTACATTCTTGGTATGACTTGCAGAGGGGTTTTATAAGTTTAGTTTTAAGGGGTAGAAAGAGAACTGGTAACCACTGTAGATGTTCTTATCTTGTGCAGAGACAGTAGTGGAATTTCTTTTCTTTATAAAGGATTTCCTATACTTCCACAGGGAGGAATTTCTAGCTTTCTGATATTATAAGGAAAGGATTTGACACTAAAACTTTTTCTGGCTTCATTAAGTAAAATGGTCATTGCTGTTAGTTTGGGACAAATGTAGCTTTTGTATTTGTTCACTAAATGTTGACTTCTGTCTAGAATAGAACATTCACTAAGAAACAACTGTTTTGCAGGCAATAGCAGTTGAGAGCGCGAGTGTACTGGTGCACTGCTCAGATGGCTGGGATAGGACTTCCCAAGTTTGTTCTCTTGGAGCTCTCTTACTAGATTCCTATTATAGAACAATCAAAGGATTCATGGTAAGCAAGCTGCTGCATTGAGTTATTCTTTGGTACATAAAGGATGTGAAATCTTTAAGTGTGAAGAAGAGCAGTATAAACATACTGATGCTCCTTTTTGCAGTTACAAAATAAGATTTGCAGCATACGCATGAATATTTCTTTTAGAAATACTTTGCTGCTGGGAAGAACCGTTTATTTAAAACAAACTGAAATACAAATAGCAGATTGCTTTAGGCACCCTGCAGAAACGTTGTGGTGGTTTGCCTTTTGGATCCCAAAAAGCCCCTTATCTATGACGCGAAGATTCCAAAGTGCTTATGTGAGATAGATATACTAAATTATAGTAGTTCTGTGCTTTTATCACTTGTCCCAAAATCAACACTAAAACCTAGAAATAACTCCCCTAGTGACAGAGGCTGGAATATATTTAAGTAGTCCAAGTTTCTTTGTCTTTCTATAGAAAGAGGAAGAAGAATTTCAATATGATTATTCCAAATTTTAGAGGTGGAAAATCATTGTTCTGTGCTGGCAATACAAGGTGTTATGCGAACTCGTAAAAGTACTTAAAACCAGTTCTATGTATTGGTTAGTACCACAAACGTTACAAGCAACAAAAGTGAAGTTGAGGAGGAATTAAAGAGGATTTGTTTCTTGTAAATAGTGAGAATATGTGGAATCTTTAGGAAAGTAACTTTAATCTTTTTTTAAGTCCTCACTGTCAGCTTTTTGGGAGAACTTCTGCAATGGGCAGGCAGTCCTGTGTTCCTTTTGGTTCCTGACAGTGGGACTGAAGTGATAAAACAAGCTAGTGTTGCTATTAACAAACTTATTGCTATAAAATGTTATGAAGATTATATCGTGTAGTTTTACATAAACTCTGATAGCAGGAATGTTATACTAAATTTTTTCCTATCCTTTGCATTTTTTTGCAAGTTGGTTGATAATTGACTTGTGAAGTCATGAAATGTTAGTATGCTTAAAGCAAGCCTGGCTTAGCAAGTTGGCGGTCAGATAACTGCTGTTAAACTTTTTACTTGTTTTAGAAATGTGCTTTGAGAATCTCTTGTGAAGGACTTGCAAGGAAATAAAGGAACTGCAAAGTGACAAATAGTTGCTTCTACTGTAGTTTATTTGACTCCAACTTAAAATACAATATATTGATTACCTGTGGGGTTATTGTTACGGGGGTAAGATTGAGTAATGTTTTATGTGAGATTTTTGTTGGTTTTTGTACCCTCTAGGTCTTGATAGAGAAAGACTGGATCTCCTTTGGGCACAAGTTCTCTGACAGGTATTTAACCTCTTCCAATACACTAAAATGTATACAGTGAACTGAACGAAGTATTCTTAAAAACAAAAGACAACTTTTGGATGTTAAACTACTGCAGTGATCCTAGAAATGTGGCAATGTTTTCAGTAGGCAATGCACTTTGTCTGTGGTTATTTATCCAAATACCTATTGGATAACTGATTATGTTCTAAACATAAATTTCTAGTGCCTACTGATGCCTTGCGCTCAGATGTCAATGATGACAGCTAGGTCTGCACATATGTATAGGCGGTGCAAAATCTAAAGCTATATCACAGCTGTTTAGGCAATATAAAACACTTAGTTTTGCTGTCTCTATCATTAAAAGTGAACATAAATGTAACCCCATTTTTAAAGTTGTATCTACCTTTAGAAGTCTTGTATGTCAACTTCGGTTTTTCCCTTGATCTGCCTATCATCATCTATGACAATAGCCTTGCTGCTATTTACTGCTGCTTAATTTGCTTTTAGCTGGTGTACTCCAAATGTTGACTATGGAAGTAATAGATACAAAGGAACTTAACTGTCTTGTGCTGGTGTTCTGTACTGAAGGCAGATGTGTGATTACTTACAAGTCAGAAGAATAGGTTAAATATAGACTTATTTCTATTCAAAAATTGCCCCAGTTCTCAAAGTTAGGTGCTTAATCTCCAAACCAAAGCAAGTGTCAAATTAATGTGTTGTCATTTAAAACCAAGTGTTACTAAGACTGTTTTGACTTTTAAGTTGTTTCGATCTATTTATGGAATCTTTTTCAGGTGCTGTCAGTTGGATGGTGATCCAAAAGAGATCTCACCAGTGTTCACCCAGTTTTTAGAAAGCGTGTGGAATCTGACCGAGCAGTTTCCACAAGCCTTTGAGTACAACGAAGCTTTCCTCCTTCAGATCCATGAACACGTCCATTCATGCCAGTTTGGTAACTTCCTTGGAAACTGCCAAAAAGAGCGAGAAGAACTAAAGTAAGCAGATACTGTAATGTGTCTTTTGCTTATTCTGGCAGAGTAAGAACTCCTGTGAGTTGCCTTCATTTTAGGTTCTGAATAGAAAGAGATGGGATTGGTAGTACTGACAATGATGTTGAGCTGCATTAGGGATCAACAGTGCTTCCTGTGCTTTTGCACACTGAAGGCAATCTTCCTAATTCTAGGAGAAAATCCCATGCTTATTTTTCATAGGGAAAGCAAAGGCTTCTTTCTCATCAACTTTTTTTTCTTTTCTAAAAATAGGTAAGCTTAAGTTTGGAAGTATTACTTCAACAAACAAACCGATCTATTTTTAGGTAACCTTAAAATTCTTGCCTGCTCAGGGCTAATTACTGTCAGTTAGAAGTATTACAGGATATCTCCTTATGCTTTTGGTTAGAAAACTTCTGTAAAGTTTTCATCAATTCATCTGACTCAAACCGTATTTTAAAAGCATTTATTTTAGGCAAAACTTGCACAGCATAAGCAGTAGTACCTCTAAAACAACAGTTCTAGTCAACATTAGCATATGACAGGAAGAAGATTTTACTAAGAGTTTTAATTCAAGACTTGTAAGTAATTCTGGTAACCTAAAGTTAAGATTGATTTCTATGCTGAGTTAAACAGTTTCTGCTTTTTGCTTGCAGTCAGTGTCTTGACCTTGATCTCTTCTTGCTTTAAGATTAAAAGAGAAGACATACTCCTTGTGGCCATTCCTTCTGGATGAACAAAAGAAATATCAGAATCCTCTGTATAATCCAGACTTTTCTCCAGAACTAACTCTTTTGGAGCCTAATACAGTATCATTCAATTTTAAGTAAGTTCAAATTATATACAGTATTTATTCTTCAGTTTTGTCTTTATTCTGTGTAGTTAAAGCTGTCTGCCTCCTGCAGGTTTTGGAGAAATATGTATCACCAGTTTGATCGAAGTATGCATCCAAGGCAATCTGTGTTCAATCTTATAATGAACTTGAGTGAACAAAATAAACAACTGGAGGAAGACATTAAAGAACTGGAAGCTGTAAGTATTACAAAATAAGTACGTATACTTGTGATCTGTTCTTTAAATTCACGTTTATAGTCTAATAATGCTACTAGCCTTCACATGAATGTCACTGCTGTATGGCCTAGCACCTAATCTATGGAATGCTGACTTGGACCTTCACTGTATGCTTCTGTGCTGAATACCAGACTATGTTGCCAATGTTTTGCTCTTAGGCACAATTTATTTGCTTCACTGAGGAATTGTTATGTAAAAGTGCTCCTGCTATCAAAGCACTACTGAAGATAGCTTAATGTAGGTTAAACTTATGTGAAACCTATCTAAGATAACAAGGTAACTGTCATAGCTACAACTGTGTTCCTAAACCAAGGAGACTGAAAATGTTTTATTTCTATTATAGCTACTAAAATGGAAGCAGTAAGTATTGTCCTTCTCTTAACTTCATACACAGGTGCATGCTGTTTTAAGTCACCTTAATTATGGGGCATATACATTGGATTTAGCCTTGTCTTCAAATAAGTATTACAGAGATCAGATTTCTATAAATCTAGACTACTTCTAGGTGCTACAGTAAACAGCCAGGAAAGACTGAATGGTGTATCTCGCTTTACTCTAGTATGACTTAATCAGTGGCTTTTAATTGATACTTCATTAGAGTCAGTTAAGGTGTTAAACTTCAGAACAAAACCTTTTAAGAAAGCCAGAAGTTTTCTAATTATCAGTTTTACTTCTTTATATGTCTAGAAATAGTAACACAACCCTGTATGTTATGTTGGGGAGGGAGGGGGAAGTACAGCTTTTCTAGGAGGAAAGGTTTTATTAAACTGATCCTACTGTAATGTAACGAATGCAGGTCACAATCTTAAACTGTTTCAGATCTTAGTTGTATGTTTAAAAGTTCTTATACAAGATCTAAGCAGCAAGATGAAAACTCAAGGTGAAGCAAGCTGAAGAATAAGCAAGATATAAAGTGAAGTCTGTTTTGAATTTTCTAAACTTTGTTCCAAGGTATTAATTTCACCTGCACCCACATTTCTCACTTGGGTGCTGAAGAAATGTAGTTGTTTAAAATCTTGATATAGACTTTCCTATTCCTGCTTCCTTCTTCAAAAAATTGGTGTTGACAGGCACCAAAGTCTCCTGGGCCCAGTTTCAGTTCTAGTAGAGCACAAACACATCAACAACAACAAAAAAATCAGTTTAACTAGTTCAAGCTCCCAGTTATTGGGTGCATTTCAATTAAAAAAAAAACAAACAAACTAAAAACAACAACAAAAACCACAACCTGCCCTTAATCCAAATCTTTCTTCTCTTGCTTAGGGCTTACAGGGTAGGTCCTTTCCTCCAGACCTGCTTTCTAGCTGACATCTTTTAGTGTATTCCTGCATTTGAACAAACTGTTAGCATTTTTCAGATCTAAAGGAAAAGTCTTTTAGAAGGTTTTTGGGAATGACATAAGGGCTCAGGTGTAAAACTACTATCTTTAAGAGACTCATGATCTACTGGAAGCTCCCTGGTTGCTAATAGTACCAAAGCCTGTCTTTGCCTGTACTCAAGAAAGCATTCCCATCTTGACAGCAACCAAACAAGGGGCAAGCCTGGAAGAACTCTCCTTCTCTATGGATGTTGGTAGGCAACCTTTCTGCCTTCTGCTCAGCTGCAAGTCTTTAAGATACAGTGCTTGTAGCACCTGCTGTAAACTGAGGGGGAAGTGTCTTATCTATCCTGTGGCCTAACAGTATTAACTATCGCGTACCTAACTTCTAGGATATGTAATACAATGTTCTGCAGATGTTGAGATGGCCAGCTAAACAAGTGGATTCACTTCCTTTCAAAGCAGAGTATTACCAGTAAAGCAGTCATGCTCACTGTTTTAACTATTCTCTGTATTTCAGAAAATAAAGCGGCGAAGTGGGCAGTCAGATGCAGTCCTTGTGAAGGAACATCAGCAGTCTGCTCATCCTGCACCCATGGCACTGAAGACCTCTCCATCCTTCAAGGAGCAGCCACTAATCCCTATGAACGATGCTGTAAGAACTATAGAGGGCAGCAACACAGCAGATAATCGCTACAGTGAACTGGTCGAGGAGTTCTCAAAAGCCGAGCCTGCTGTTGTCAGCTTGGAGTACGGAGTGGCCAGGATGACCTGCTAATTAAAATCCGTCACTGTGCTCTTCCAGACTGATTGAATTAAGAGATGAATTATTTTGAGGATGGATTTGTGCTGCATGACCAAAACACGATTTGTATATTGGCAAGTTTTGCTAACGTAGACTAGAACAGCATGCTAGTTGTCAGGTGTTTGCTGTTCTTTTAAGGAAGTGTAGTGTATTTTAAAAGAAATAGGGGCATTTGGTAAGTAGTGACTAAAAATCAAGGAATGGTATGTCTTTGGACTTAAGTCAGTTTGCACTAAATTGTTTAAAACAGTAATATTACTTTATTCAGTATAGGAAAACACAGGTGGTCTTTCACAGATTGATTTTATTTGAGCAAGAAAACTTGAACTTTCTATTTTAGGAACTGAAGCTACATGTATATATTGCATATGATATGACTGTGTATACCCTTGTATAATGTCACCCAGTACTAACTTCCAGTGTATTAAGTGCCATGGACAAGTACAATATATTTCAAATCACAAATAGTTGGCCTTAAACCTGTCACATCAATGATACTGTCCTTTATTATTGGGGTCTACTGGACTCTGTTTACATTGTATTTGCTCAAATTGTTATTTCCTTAAAACAAGAATGAAGCACCCCTAAGCTGGCACAGCCTTTCGGCAAATACCTAATGAATGTTAACTTAGCACCGATGACTGTTTGTTTCTTCCAGTTCCTCTATTGTTTAAAATGTAGTAGATTGGCCTGACTTTTTCCTTCTCTGGCAGTTCAGTAGACTGAGCATCCTTGAAGCTACAGGCTGTGTCTTACCTTCAATGTTTTGATTTGTGGCAAGGTATTTAAGTGTAGAGTAAAAAGATTAAAACCTGTCATGTAAGAACACAAACCTTAGCCAATAATTGAAATTGTCACATTCATACAGATTGTTCATTGTGTGCTATGCGGTTGTTCAGGTTCCAAGAATGAAGCAGAAGTTTTGGAAGTGTAGTCTGATACTGTCCCCAAGTACAAAAGTCATTCAGGTGTCTGAACCTCATGAGAAACGTAGCGACTCCTAAATCTTTCATTAGAAGAAAAATTTAATTTTTCATGAATTCCCTTGTCATCTTGTAAAAGCTTGTCCAACCTGTGCACATTTTAAGTAATTTCAGTACAGTCTGGAGATTTTATGTAGTTGGAGAGAGGACAAACAACTTCTAGCAGGATGCAGTAAAGATCATGGGAGATAAGAAAAAAGGGGGAAACAGTGTGTAAGCTTAACTTGTAATGTTCTAGTAAGGGAAAAGGGTTTCCTGAAGTTTTGTCTCATGATGGATTTTGAGTGATAACAAAATAGGGAAGAAAAATCCAGTGGCCCAGTTCAAAAACAGAGATGTAAATTGTAACTTTGGGTGTTAAGATCCATGGGTATGATGGTTAATGCCGTGGATCTTTTATCTCCAATTTAGATAATTTTTGCCTAGAAGAGAGATTAGCATGAGAATAAACTAATTTTCAGAAGTCTGCTTTATTAAAATTAGTGCTGTACCGCACACAACTTGACACAATCGGCAGCATTTCTCTCTGCACCATATTGGATCCAGGACTCTAACAAGACCAGTGTAGGTCATGATCAAGTTGCACTTGTGAAGCTGTCTGGGAGAAATTAACTGTGACTCCTGTATTTGAGTATCAATTCACCTGTTTCACTAATTTGTCTTTTAAAAGCCTATAAATGTAAATAAAGGTTCACAAGTATTTTTATTCCCAAAGATATGAGCATAGTGTCATCTTTAAAATACATTATCCAGTAATTTAAACATGTTCCAAAATTCTCCACTACAGGTTTTGATAACTCTCACATTTGCACAGCGGTGCCTTACAGGGTTGCAGCAAGAGGTTTTTGTGCCTTGTTATTTGTCTTGCCTTCATGTATTTATTTGGTTCTGTGGTTTTCCTTTGGAGAAACATCTTGTGTATTAAGCTTGTGTTGTATCACAATAGTGACAAATTTATCACTGACAATATAGGTAAGTTATCAATTTGTACTTGTCTTAATATTTGGCTGCTCTGGTGTGCCATGTACACTCTTCATATTTATTGTTTAGAGTTTATAGACTTAAAAGATTATATTAAGCTTTTTGCAAATATTGTTGTATGTTGTTTTGCTTTACCAACCCTCTGAGTACCTCTGTATACAAGGCTTTTGAAGAGAAGGTCTGTTCCCCTTCAGTAATGTCAAAGTGATTTTTTTTTTTTCAGTCTTCAGGCCCTTTTTATTGGCAGAGTTGTCTCCTCGGAGAAAGAAATTGGGATGCCTTTTAATTTTAAATCAAGGTAGGCATGTTAGGTCAGCTTTAAAATGCCATAAAACTATCTGCTCAAGCACAGAACCTATTTCTTCATCAGAGTACAACAATTCCTGATCTGAAGTAAATATTTTATCCAGTTAATATGTCAGTAGTGTCTTATAAGGCTGTTTTGTAGAGCAGCCTTTTTACAAAGTCCGGATAGCTCTGCCAACTCAGCCCCCAGGATCAGCAGTGAGCAAAGTTCCTGCAGAGAGGCAGCTGTCTCTTCTCATTTGCTGTTTAGGCTTAAGCCAAGAGTACCTAAAGCACATGGGACCTGTGGTGAAGTAAATAGATCGTAGCGAAGTGAGCTCCAACAGAAAGCTTGGTGGGACTTGGCACAGTCGGGTGGGTCTGTGTCCTTCAAGAAGGGTTTAAAAAAAAGTCAGGCAAGTTGACTAGAAAACTGTAGCAAAAGCCTTTTGGGAGCAGGAAGAGTTCTTATTTCAGTGGATGAGCATTTCATTGTTAAAATGCTGCTTCAAGAACAGTTTCTATACTGAAAGGTGCCTGGTAAAGCTGAAAATAATGTGCAGAATTTCTCTCTGAAGCTGTGGCATTAATGTGTAGCTGGCACGCTTGCCTTTTGCCTGGGAATATAATGTCCCAGATAGAAGGCTGCTATAGTTGATTCTGCTCCATTGGTTGTGAGGCTTTGGCACCTGTCAGTCCTGTGCTTCATCTTGAGGAAGTCTGGTAAAGTCTTTGGGTTTCTACGTTTTGTGTTGTGCTTGATCTTTTTTCCAATCTAAATGCTATAAGAGAAAATTCCTTTTAATTAACCAAGCCGATAGTGAAATCAGTTTTAGCTGCTCAGGTGAGACTATGTACTCCAGGCAACTTGAAACATTTCACTAGTACCAAGAGAGTTGTGCTTATTTTTGGGAGGCTTGCTATTGTCGTAATGTATTCCTCAATACAAGTTTAAATATCCAACTGTTCTGTTTTGTAGGACAACTGCCAAATCAACAGACTAAGAAATTAATTAAGCAACACTGAACTGAGCCTGTGCATTTTCCACACATGTCCAATTACTAGTGACCTAAATCTAGGGCAAAAGCCTGAAGTCTGGAGAGTCCATTTAGAGAACTGTAACAGCAGTCCTCCCGTAAAACCCCACATCCCTGTGTGGAACAAATGCCCTAATAGAATGCTTTTTTAGAGGGAAGGCTAGTGCAAGCTGTGACAGTTTGTGTCCCTTCCTCAGGATAAGCACAGCAGAGAACATCTTGCTGGGAAAGGGGATGTGTTTTTCCTCTGTAGCTGCTGTTTTCCTAAAGCCTTTTGATAAAGTCACGTGTCAGCAAGTCTCTGAGAACTTGCTGCTCCTGCTCTGGTAAACATAACTGGATGTGCAGATGGGCTGAAGCGGGGCTGGGATAGCTTGGTCTATTATCCTCGTAAGGAAGTGATGTAAAATATATCAAGAAATGTGATGTTAATGGCACAGGGCACATGCCATTGCCTGTTCTTTAGGGTCCTGCCCTGCTCTCGAGCAGGTGTGGCTGGCATGAGGGCCTTGCTTAAGCATGATGACTGCTTTCTAGTTACTTTGAAGATAATTGGTTTCCAACTAGATCGTCCCTCCATAGTGATAACTTCCAGATCTTTAGGCCAGAACCGAAAGGTTGCTCTTAAAACTCTTGTTTAATTGCTAATAGTTCAAGCCTGTAGCTGATCATAGGCTAAGTATGCTGGTTGTGAAATCTGTATTAACCTTTAGGACTAGATCTTTAAACTGAAGCCTGCTTTGACTTGCTTTCACCCTTTCTGCCACAATTTCTTCCAAGTGTTGCTTGTTGTGGTGCTTGATCTGTCAGATGTAACAGGCTTCTTAATGCATTGGATGTTTCAAAAACCTGGAAGTAGTGCAACTTTCTTCCACTGTTCTGAAGGCTCAGATCAGCCTTAGTGAACAGTGTGGGTGAGCCTGTGTTTCATCTAGCTAGCTTGACCTGCCTACATCTTAAATAGCATTGAAAATCAGCATGGCATCATAATTCAGTGGTGCACAATAGGCTTAAGGAAAAGGATGTAGTTGGGGATCCTTGTCTCAGCATGTAGCAGGGAACAGGACCCTGCTGGGACATGACTCAAAAGGGAGAAGCAATAGAGCAGTTCAGATGTTCAGCAGCAGCTCAGGGGCTTGAGGCAGAAGGTCAGAGGCATGCTGCTTTGGAGATCAGTTTCCAGGTGTCAGAGAACTCTGTGACCTGGTCCATCAAGCACTTGTAGCTGAGCAATTCTGCATCGAGCAATGGAAAAGGTGGTTCTGTGTTTCTTAATCTACTGGCTTCAATGTCCTGGTGGGGAGTTTGAAATTGAGGTGCAATATTTTCTTTTTGTAAATGATTTAACTCTTGAGGTCAGTTGTATACTGTTTATAGTTAAGTGGGATTACAGTTTGACACATACTATAAAAGTGTTTCTCATTTTAATGACGAGGTTAGCAGGCACATACATGTTATCTCTGCTGAATGTTCTTCTTGCAGATGAGCAGTCTTGGTGAAGTCCCGTGCTGCCCCATGAAGGCATTCCTCGTTACCTAGCATTACAGATTGGCTTCCTTGCTCTGTCTTATTGTTGCTCTTCAGTCTTACAGCTTATCTCTACAGCTGTCTGTTGGCGATGTCCCTTGACAAACGTGTTTCCATCAAAGAAAACGGGTTTGTTTTTCTGTCTCTCAGGGATTTTTACCCCTGAACTAGTGAACTTGAAAAATATTGCTTATTCTCCTCTTTGGGGCTTCTGAGTGCCTGTTGACTTCTGTAGTCAGTTTACTTACACATTTTAACTTCAGACCTGGCTATTAAAAAAAAAAAAAAAGAAAATCTTCAACTGTTAGATGTGGCAAAGAGAAAACTGTTTTCATTGTAATGTATCTGGAAAGACTGGCTGTTTCGCCAGCATTTACTGCTCTGTAATGCTCGCTGTAGAAGTCATTTATCTGTGTGCTGGGATTGTGCTTGATGTGTATTCCTGAAAAAACTCTAGCAAATGGAAGTTTGTAGGAAGTATTTTATTTGTACGTGTTTTGAAAATTCATAAAGCTTCAAATAAAATGACCTTAATATTGCCAATCTAACTGGGCATTAAATAGTTCATTTATAATAGTGTATAACACTAAACATATTGAATAAAACTTTCATTTTATGGATGAATCCTATCTGATACAGGCTATAGAGTACAGAAGTTACTTGGCCTGTTAGTTTCTTGAAAGATTCTGTAATTTTTAGATGTGGGGGGACTGGCTCAGATTTGTGTTATTGACTCTAGACTGCTGGTCTACTAATTACAAACACCATCCGGTGCTTAATTAAAGAGTTAAGTGTCAGGAGAAGAGATCTGTGTTTACTTAGCATTGCCATTACTCCAGACTTGGTACTCCAGATCTGGAATTACTCTATCTCCAACAAATCTGGTTAGGAAATTGGAATGATTTTCTAAAAACACCAGCTTCTCTTCTCAGTGACCTTGCCAGTAACTATTAAGAACAGTTTTCTTTAGTTCTTAGTTCTGAGGCTTCTTAGGACTATACAGCTGTATCCTTCATTTAGTAAAGATAGCAATCATTTTTTGTCATGGTAATAAAGCTCTCCCTGACTAATACTTGCTACAGAATGCTCAAGCTTCTTCCAGCAGCATTTTGCTCATATTTACTTCGCCACATCTGGCTCCGTCTTGATCTGCACCGAGGATATGGCTTCTGGTCATTCCACAGGTGGAAACTAAGGTCCTGGAGCACCAGACTAGGCAATGTATAGTCAATGTTGTGATCTTTCTTACAGAATGGGACCCTCCTGCTGTAGGCAGATGCAAGTTTAAAGGGCTCTCTTCAATGTGTTAGAGCGTTTTATTCAAGTGGCTTCTTTTCAGGTAGGCAGGCTGTGTGCTGGAACTACACTCTGGGAGAATCTGGCTAGTACCATGGAGGGAAAACGTCAGAACTCCTGCTATGCCATAGCAGTGTGTTTTAACCATGTGTCACTACAGTTACAACATCTGTCAGCTGGGCTTTGTATCCAGCGGCAGTAACTGCTATGTGTTCACGTGCATTTCTAGTGTGTGGATGCTACAGGATATAGTAAAAATGCAGAGTTCCGTAAGCAGGGGGCAATGCTAAGCTTCAGCTCTCAGTATAGCCCGGAGGCTGGTTAATTTGTTTTATTGATTTGTCCACGGAGCATTCATTGCCTTGCTTCTGTCCAGCTACAGCCTGCCTAGGTTTAGGCATCGCTTGGAGTGTGCATGTGTGAGAATTACCTGGCTACTGCACAGAACAGTGGGACATAAAAACTCTACAAAGGCAAAAGTGGGGATGGAGATGGTGTTCTTGACATTTGCAGTGGCCACACTGGGCTGTGGGGGGATGGGCTGGTATTGTAGTGGCTTGAGGGCTTTGACGCTGGCTGAGCTAGTTCCAGGATTTCATGTGAGATTGAGTGATCCTAAAAATGTTGCTGTCTGCTTTCTGTTTACTTTTCCAGCCCCTGAAGCTGCCTTGGGTAAAACACTAACGGCAGCTGCGTTCTTGAAAGAATATGGCCCGGCAGCGGACAGGGCTGTTCTCTGACTGTTCAGGAGCATGGATGTTGTTCAGACATGTTCCTCAGCTGTGATGCTAGCTGCTCTGCCTGTGTCCCTCCTGTGAAAGCACAAAACTGCTGCAGCTTAGTGCTCTGACATTCATGTGAGAATGCTTTAGTGGGGGAAATGCTCTCAGCGATTGGATCCTTCTTTAATTTCTAGTTCTACTTTCAGCTTTCAGTAAATTTGCTTTCCGTAGGATGCTGATGGTAGAAATAACTTAGTAAACCAAATGTTTACTCCTCTGCTTGGCTGCTGGACTCTGTATGTGCACCGCCTGTCTAGGTTATCCGGTGACATCCAGGTGTTCCATTGGTCCACAATATATTGGAGAGGTTAAAGTGTGACTGCCATGATAGAATAGCAACTTTGATTACTTTTCTCTTGGATGTGCTAAGGACAGCACATGAACAGGAAAAATGTTCCAATTGCTATTATCATTTATTTGAATGGCTCTCATGCTCATTGTGGATGCAGGAAATGTCAAAGGAGACTACTGACAGCTATTATGAAGCATACTGAAAAGGGATGATTAGCGGAATAAAAAAGATGAATGTTTATGCATGTTAAATCTACATCTAAGGAGGGTTTGGTTTTGTTACTCTACTTCGTACATGATTTAAATCCCAGTCTGAATGCAGCTAGAATGATAGAGGTGTGTGGTTAGTAGTGTCTCGAAGCATAAGCACTCTTAGTGCCTGGTGCTTTACCAAGACAAAGGTTTGTAAATATTATTCTAGTGGTTCTTTTTAACAATTTATGGTGAGTTGACTTGTGATGGTGAATGTGTTTTGGGGCAGGAAAATGTAAAGGGGGAACATGGAGCACAACTGGATGTAACCATCACTATGGATTTTGTGAAATACAGTGCAGAGGAGAGCACTGAGGTTTTGATAGCTGTAAAAAGAAAAATTGAGGCTGAACTGTGCTCTAATTCCTTTGCTGCTGCTTATATCCCATAGCACACAGGTCCATCCACAGTGCCAAAGGACAGCCTGGGAGAGGAGAGATAACTGGCATCTGGCTGGTTGCTGATATGAACCAAGGAAAGGAGAGCTGCTCCCCAAGCCCAGGGCATGTAGAAGGGACTGCATACCAAGAGTGGGTCACAAGGTTGTAAGAGAATGAATTTCCACTTAGGCTGTTGCAGGAGAAAGCCTGGTCAGCTGGAGTTCAGCGGTGGGGGAAGGATTAGGGTTAGCAATAAGAACTACCCCACCTTATTGGGGTTTGAGGTATTGTAACGTATGGAGGAATCAAGCTGTTTATATAACCCTATAACTGAGTTATATATAGCCCTAAAAATTAAAATTTGTGGGTCTCAATTTGGCTTGTTCTACTTCAAGATGAGAATCCTTATGTAAAATTCTGCTTTGCTATCTGAAAGTCTTGCCAAAAGTTTATTTAAGGAGCTCAGCTTGGCAGAGACTGCTCTCTTATCTGCAGATTTGCATTGAGTCCTATATGCCATGTTGTGGTTAGCGCTCTTGGGGCTATTCAGTTTCTGGTCACTTCTGCTGTTTTACTTTTTCTCTTATCTGCCTTTATTCAGTCAGACTTCAAGGCAACTGAGGCTGAGAAGAGCCGCCCAGATGTAGCAGCAGAGTTCAGCCAAGGGACAGTGTTTTACTACTGAGCTGCTTGTCTTGGTAACAGCTATCCAAGTCAGCAAGGTAGAAAACCACCATTTGGGATTTCTACCAACAGCACGCCGTGCTTGGTCTGAGCTGCAGAACAGTGCAGTAATTTGGAAACTCGTATTATGGCAGGTCTGCAGAAGAGCTAATGACCTGACCCCATTCTGAAAAGGACCATTAGGTAAGTGCTGGAAGAGCAGCACTTCTGAGCAGCACTTGAGGATGTGAAGAGTGTGGTGCTCTGTGATTGTAAGGATTAGGGAGAGCTGCTCTGATGTACTGCAATTAAAAGGCATTCTGAAATTGTGCTGCTCATACCCAGGCTGTTGTTTTGTAGGCTTACGAGTGTAACAGATAATGGGGTGTCTTTAGTGTTAGTTAAACAGGCAGCACGTGTATTGAGGACATGCTCTTTCCCTGGGGAGGTTTTCAGAAATCAGTAATCACAGCCTAGAAAGAGTTAGGGCGTCCCAGGTCATACAAGGTCAAGGGAACTTGCTTTTCTAGCATTTGGGCCATTAAACAGAACTACAGCTGCACCACTGAGTGAGTCTCTACCAGCTCCAGAGACACTCTCGGGCTCATTATTAAATCATGTTTACCTTTTCCATAACTTTTCATGTTAATTCCAGTTTCCAAATTAAGGAAAAACTCCTCTTTTAGCTGTCTGGTAGCGGTTGAGCTAAACCGAGTTTTCTACTTTAGATAAAAAGTATTCCGTACTTGGCTCCAAATTACAGAATACTTTATAGGAGGAAAAAAAAATATCCAACACGTTTCCATGTCTGAATATTTTTTTTAATTAAATGTAGCAATTTAAAACTAGTAGCACTTCATGTAAAACATCTTTTTCATCCATGTAGTTTTAAGAAAGGAAAAAAAAAAGCCCAACAAAGACATCTTTTGGCTTAATTCTGAAAATAATACTGGGTATTTGGTGTAATCTTTTAAATATTTTTCCTTATAGTGGATTCACGCTCCCTGAACTGGGTAAGCAATGCTTCTCCGAAGACAATATAATGACCTCAATATTTGCCACTTTGTTAGGAACAGGATGGCTTCCTGCATTCAAGGATTGTTTCAGAATGATCCATTGTCTTGAAGATGTTCCTACCAGGATGCTCTGCACAGGCAGTGACTCGTTTTGGGTGAAGTGATGTATTCACAATCTCTTGCTTTTTCCAATTATTTTTTATTTTGTTGTGCAATATTTTATCTATCAAATAATGTAATTGACAATAGGGACATGTACTCTGCGATGCTTTAATTGCCCATTCTGGAGTGTAAGTCTTCCAGTATACTGAAGTTTAGGTGAGGGAGCTGTCATGCCTTTGTGCTCTGGTTCATATTAACAAGCCAAACAAAACCTCATTTCACTTTCAAACCTTCATTGAGGATGAAGGGTTCAGCACAGAAATGCAGTAATGACATACTCATCCAGCTGCCTACCCTTCTTTAGGGACTCTGGCTCTCCAGACTTAAAGCTAAGCAGAACAGGGATGGGTGAGGGACAACTTCTCTGGAAAAACTCTATCAAAGCTAAGTATAACGTGTTACTAGAACATAAAATACTTGGAACTGGTCTTTATGGTGACTTGAAAATTGAAATATTAGCTACTGTTTACCTGAGTTTGAGAGACAGCTCTCAACACTATGTTTAGTTCCTTGTTTTTATTGCCATTCGAATGACAGTGTAATTGGAGGCACGCACCCACTGTTGTCCTTGTTTGATGAGCTTTTATGTGCTGTCTAGACTGAGTCAGAACTGTGGAAAGAGCCTGAGGCTACTTACATAATGCAGTTATGCTGCTGTTACATTATAATTTTCAGCTGTAATGCTTAAAGTACCAATAAATCAAATTACTTTTTTCCTCTCTGTAGTACAAAGATAATAGCAACTGCCCTCTTACCTTCTTTCTGCCATTTTGGTAGACTTTAATATGGTAGATGGTTATGTTTTATCAGACTTAATTTAGTTGGATAATTTGATTTCTGAAAAAAACAGATTTTAATGAAACCTGAAAGCCACAACTACAGCAGGGAAAGCCATCTATAGAACTACTTGGGTACTCACTGATTATTATTCTTATCAAGTCCTGTAAGACTACAAATAGGACGGAAAACCTGGAAAATAATGATGAAATTACTGAAAAGTTCATCAATCCTGAAGTTCTCAATCATTTCCAGAATAATAGATTTGTACTGGCTAGAAGAGGTGTGTGGAATATAAGTGAATTTCATATGAGAACTTGAGCAAGCAAGTAATGTTAGGATAGTTGTGCAAAGTATTTTAAAGTTGCCTCAAGAAATCGTAGCACTGATGTAATAAAACAGAGGCAATGCAGAAATGTGTCAAAGCTGTAAATCATAGAGAAGCAATGGAAAGATGGAATTACTCTGTCCACATGAGTCAGTATCCATGTAAATTACTAAAACTCTTGACCACTCTTTCTAGCAAACTTGAAGGAGGAATCAAGCTGCCAGTACCCAGGTCCCAGTGGTACCTGGTGGAATTAATCTACAGCTTTGTGCCCACTTCTGTGCAGGCATCCACCTCTGAGCTGGTCACCCCTGGCTCCTTGCACAGATGAACAGCTGTTTCTGGTGCAGAGCTGCCCTCAGGCGAAGGGGCACATCTGAAATAGGTCATATGAACCGCATGGTGAAATGCCTGTTTCCGTCACTTGACTGTGCAGGGATCCTTGGGTGACCCACTCAGTCGTGTGTGAAGTCAGGCACTGAGAGTTATGTCCCCACTGCTTTGCAGGTTAAAAATCTAGAATGTGGAGTAGCTAAAAACATGCCTGGGAAAGCAAGGGCTGATGGAGGAGCAAGGTGCCTAGGTGTTCAACACTGCAGTGGTTGTTTGACAGAGCACTTCATGGCAGCGGCCTCCATAGCAACACTGGGGAGCATTGCAAGGTACCAGGACACCTTGTGCTGCTCAGGGAGAGTTGGGGGACTCACAGGACACTCTTAATAGACCCCAGAGACTGATGTCTAGCCTTACTGGTAGCAGGGCTGGGGCTGCAGCCCAGAGGGGGGTTTACCTGTCTGGCAAGTAAAACTGAAACACACAGGGTTGAAAAAACTGGTGAGATGAGCAAGGAGCTGGTTAGAGACTGCCAGCAATATATGCTGGTGCTTGGTGAAAGATGCAGTGAGGTTGGGTGTCATATCCTGCCTCTTCTCTGCTGCCTTTTAGCTATTAACGTACCTGTTAAGAGTTGCATGTGAAAGGTGAGGCCCGAGTTAATTTTCATAGAATCATGGAATGGTTTGGGTTGGAAGGGACCACAAGGATCATCCAGTTCCAAACCCCCTGCCATGGGCAGGGACACCCTACACTAGACCAGGTTGCCCAAAGCCCCATCCAACCTGGCCTTGAACACTGCCAGGGATGGGGCATCCACAGCTTCTCTGGGCAACCTGTTCTAGTGCCTCACCACCCTCACAGGGAAGAATTTCTTCCTAAATATCTCATCTAAATCTCCCCTCTTTTAGTTTAAACCCATTCCCCCTTGTCCTATGACTACACTCCCTGATAAACAGCCCCTCTCCAGCTTTCCTGTAGCCCCCTTCAGGTACTGGAAGGCTGCACTAAAGGCCTCCCTGCAGCTTTCTCTTCTCCAGGCTGAACAACCCCAATTTCCTCTGCCTGTCTTAACAGGAGAGGTGCTTCAGCCCTCTGATCAACTTTGCGCCCCTCCCCTGGACTCGCTCCAGCAGCTCCATGTCTTTCCTGCACTGGGGACCCCAGAGCTGGATGCAGCACCCCAGGTGAGGTCTCACAAGAGCAGAGTAGAGGGGCAGAATCACCTCCCTCGACCTGCTGGCCACACTGTTTCTGATGCAGACCAGGACACGGGTGGCTTTCTGGGCTGCCAGCGCACACTGCCGGCTCATGTTGAGCTTCTCATCAACCAGCACCCCCAAGTCCTTCTCCTCAGGGCTGCTCTCAATCCGTTCTCCGCCCAGCCTGTAGCTGTGCTTGGGATTGCACCAACCCATGTACAGGACCCTGCAAGTCAAGAGAAATCTGAAGTGGGGCAGAGGTCTAAAACTGGTTACCGTTCTACGATGGCTACCTACAAACATCTCTCTCTCCATGGCCTACAAGGGAATCCTGAGGACTTTCAAATGCTGTCCCCTGGCATCTGGACATAAGCACTTAGATCCCCACCCCATGCCACAGGAGAGAGGTGACCAAGGCCGCACTAATAGGCGGGGTTGGCACGCGGGGGAAGGCGCTGTGGCAGGCGGCCAGGCCTGAGGCCTTGTGGCCCACAGGAGGAGTTGGCAGCACCCAGCAGCAGGAGTTTCCGTAGTGTAGTGGTTATCACGTTCGCCTAACACGCGAAAGGTCCCTGGTTCGAAACCAGGCGGAAACACCAATTTTAATGCCACAGTTTAAGATCCTCGGGCTTGTGAGGATCTAGCCTGGGCTTCAGGAGACCAGACCTTGGTCTCCTCAGGGACCTGCTTGCCAGAATGCCATGAGACAAAGCCCTGGAGGGAAGAGGGGCCCAAGGCAGTTGGTGAGAATTCAAGGGTCCTGAGCGTCCTGACAAAGGGGAACTCAGGCAAAAATGCCAGGAGGCCTGCATGGGTGAACAAGGAGCTCCTCAACAAACACAAACACAAACTGGAAGCCTACAGAGGGTGGAAGCAAGGGCAGGTGCCCTGGGAGGAATACAGAGAAACTGTTTGGGCAGCCAGGGATCAGCTGAGGAAAGCCAAAGCCCTGACAGAATTAAAATCTGGCCAGATATGTCAAAGACATACGTGAGTGATAAAAGGAAGACCCATAGGGAAAATGTGGGTCCCCTCCAAAATCAAACAGGTGACCTAGTCTCCCAGGACATGGACAAGGCTGAGGTACTCAAGGGCTTCTTTGCCTCAGTCTTCACTGGGAAGCGCTCCAGCCACACTGCACAAGTCACAGAAGGCAAAGGCAGGGACTGGGAGAATGAAGAACCGCCCACTGTAGGAGAAGATCCGGTCCCAGAATACCTAAGGAACCTGAAGGTGCACGAGTCCATGGGACCTGATGAGCTGCATCCGCAGGTCCTGAGGGAACTGGCGGATGAAGTGGCCAAGCCACTGTCCGTCGTATCTGAGCAGTTGTGGCAGTCCCGTGAGGTTCCCACTGACTGGAAAAGGGGAAACAGAACCCCCATTTTCAAAAAGGGAAAAAAGGAAGACCTAGGAATAACCCTAGGCAGAGAAATCTGTCTCCTTAATGTTACTTATCCAATTCTAAGAGCGTTATAGTTTTTTCAATTATTATTCTTATCTTCATTAACTACTGCTTGATTTTGTACTTCCCAGTTTCTCCAAGGTCTCTGGATACAACTGTTTTGACTCTTCTGATTACAAATTAAAGTTAATACATTAAAACTATGTACAGACCTTCCCTTCAGGATTTTTTATTTTTTGTCAAGTTGTTCCTATCTTCCTCAATTTTGCCTCACAAGCAATGGAAGAGAAAGATTTAATATCTTTCTTTTCACTCATACTTATCTTTAGCATTTTTTCTTACCTGGAAAATTTGCTAGAATTGGAAATAAAGGGTGATGCTGCCGTCTAGCTTCTGCAGAACCTTTTCCCCTTTACAAGCTTTAAGGGGCAATGTTAAGACATAACAAATACTAGCTGTCTTAGAGTAAAACCAGCACTTTATCATAAAATATTCAGACTGCACCATCACTGGGGACATTCATCTGCTAGCTGTATGCTGCTGTTCTAATCATCTAGATATACTGACATTCAGCAATTCAACAGAGATTTTAAACAGTTTGGGAGGAATTGTTATTCATTGTGATTTTAGTACCTCTTCACGGATTAATTGTAGATAGTTTCCAGATAATACTATTAGAAAATAGAATTATCTATAGATCAAGCCTCAGGGCCCTCAGTGAAATTGGTCCATATAAAATAGGACTAAATCTTTGACCTGAATAGATTACAATCTAAGCAAACCAAAGGAGAAACTTGATGAAAAGAGGATATTATCTCAGTTTTCCACAGGCAAACAGGAGTAACAGAGATTAAAAGATTTATCTGAGGTCAGAGAGAGCCGGCAGCAGACCCTGCCATCCAGCTCACATGTCCCAAAGTCCCACGTTAAACTATGAAGCCATCTTCCTACACATGGAATCATAAGATAAAAAAAAGAGAATTAACCCTCAGTTTATTACAGCCTGAAAATTATTATGACATCTCTAAGAGAAACCAAATATCTTTCTCTGAATCAAGTATCTGCTAGCAATTTAACAGTTTTTCTGGAGAGCTGGGGTATAACGGTTTTGCTTACTCCACCTAAAGAATCCAGCATACAGGAATATTTACAAACTACTTTAGATGCTTTGGTGAAAGCAAATCGCATAATTCATGTCATCCATTTTGTTAAAATTGTCACATAAAAAGGAAATATTGCTTTCTGTACCAATTGATACATTATTCCACACTTGCCTTGAAGTGACTCTGCAGAGACCAAAACTAACAGGTAACAAATGGATATCTTCATTGTACAGCCAGCAAGTGCTGTCCATCGCACAGTGGTGATTTGTATCTGTTTCAAACTCCGCATTTTGAGAGATGAGGGAGAGGAGGATTTCCTACGCACACAAGGGAGAAAAAACCTTACCTCTGCACAACACTTGGGGCTTTGTCACCAGTCAGGCACACCTCAGTTTAGTAGTCAGCACTACGTACCCAGTTCCTCCACTTTCTAGTTCAATGCATTCAACTACTGGCACCACTTCTTGCCCTCAGACCTTGCCATACTTACAGTATCATGGCACATCTGGAACACGCCTTGGAAATAATGAGGATCCAACACCAGTATCACTGAGCCCTTTGGGAAACACGGTTGTACAGGGGAGCAGTATTCTTTGGTTGATGAAAAGATCAATGTGAGCTGGCAATGTGCA
>VWZZ01001827.1:0-10886 GCA_013399095.1 Psophia crepitans
TCTGTTCCAGCAAAACCAGGACATTTAACTAGGCTTTCCTGTTTGAATCTGATGCAAATCTGGGCAGATGTCACCTCTTTGAGTTAGGAATACAACTGTGGAAAGGTATAGAATAGGTTAGACACAGATATTGCTTCCCCATGCTTTTGTGGCTCTCTAGTGAAGAAGACTATGAAGACCAGTTTGCTCTCCTGGTCAGATTCATGGCTTTTTTTTTCTCCTTTAAAAAATCTCATTAAGTGTGTACATTTTTAAGACCAAAAAAAAAAAAAAAGATGAAAATAGAACTCCTTGCCCTAGAATTTCAGTTTGGGTAGGCTGGTGCTGCTCATTTGTGGTCAGACCTAATCTGAGACTCATGCTCTTGTCAGCACGGCTGGCCTTGTCCCAAACACTTCGGGGAGAGCTTCCTTCCCTGCTGACATCCACAGGAACGTGGCTGGAGCCTGTAGTGGGAAGGAAAAAGTCACTGACATGCTTTGGCAGTTTATTAATAGCATAGCGCCTTTCTTTGTCTGCCAGGGTTCCTGAATAACCCCTTTTATTTCTCTCCATTGCCAGGGATGGCTGCCCCAGAGGTGGAAGGCTCAGGCTGACCATCTGAGCTGCCCCAAACCAGAGGCGTTCTGGTTCTCGTCTTCAAACCCTGGCTCTTCAAACTCTTCTCTCCAAGAGATGTGGATAGCCAGCTTCGAGCAATCCAAGAAAGAAGCCTGGGCACTGAGGCACTTGGTGGAAAGGAACAGGAATTTTACAGCTCAAGAATTTTGGATGCTTGTATTCAAAGAATAAACACAATGACCTGTAGAACAGAGTGAGCTCCTCACAGAAGTCTGTGTAATTTTCTTTTGTTCGTGACCTTACCATGCATAGGATTGGTAACCATACAAAGTAGATCTGTAAGACTCAATTTAGTATGTTGAGTGCTCAAGGCGTACTAGGGTGTGCTAACCCATAGAATCACCCTGCGAGGTGGTATGTATACATACATAAATATTTGTATTTGGAATTACTTATATTTTTATTAATATTAATTGTCATTTGTTCAGATGTTTGAGCATTAAGGTACAAGTTGTCAAGGTTCTCAAAGCCCACTTTCAAGCACACAGGTAATTCCCATGAAGCAGATGGATCGCCCTCCATCTTTATGTACATAGCTGTGTTCATGGCCTCAGGACTCCATTTTCCCCAGGCCAGGACCCTCCTTTGCTGCATTGATAGCCATGAGCTGGCGAGCAGCTGACATCATTGCACTGGTACAGTTTCTGTGCTGCTTTGGAAGTAGAGGAAAAACTTGGGACTGTGTCCCTGGCTAGCTGTTTATTACCAATTTTCCTGGCATCAGCAGA
Organism: Psophia crepitans; assembly: GCA_013399095.1. NCBI lineage: Eukaryota > Metazoa > Chordata > Aves > Gruiformes > Psophiidae > Psophia > Psophia crepitans. The sequence continues at coordinate 1,350 of VWZZ01001827.1, forward strand.
TTTAGCAGGGACTTGGCGAGCTTTGTGTCCTGATGCTGAATGCCAATGTAAAGTGCATTAGTACTTGGCACAAGGAAGCACCATCTGTTAGTGTCCAGGGACAGATTGAATGAAAAACGTGCTGGCTCAGATTTACCCACCATCTTCTACTAAAAATAAGCAGAGCACATGAATATCTCCACTCTGCAGAAATAGGACTGGCTTCGATCTGACATACCTTCTTGCCTTTCTGATGATGAACTAGTATATGTATCATGTATAAACATGGAATTACGTGCTTGGAAGGACAGGGATAAAACCAAGAGTCCATTGGCGATGAAAAGTCTTCAGTAAGCACAAGGAGAGGTAGGCAGGGAGAGTCCCTGTTTTAACACAAAAAAAAAAACATTAAGAAAAAAACTGGTGATCTTGGTCATCACTTGCCAAGGGACACACCTTCGCCTGGTATGCAGATCGGAGCAGTTTTCATCCTAAGTTCTTCCATGCTCAGTCTATGGAGAAGCCAACTTCCACAGGATATGCAAAATGGGATTATCTGAGTGGAGCCATTCAGATGAGGTATGGTCGTTCACAGACATGCCCATGTATGTGGTGTAACTACTAATACAGGGTTCTTCACATTGCTGGGAAGGGAGATTTTCACCTGTCTGATACCAATTTCCATGCAGTGGTACCTTGTAGCAGGTGATTTTAAGATTATTGTCAAGCATCTGGCTGTTTTATGAATGGATAGCCATGGGGAAGGATGTTAATAGCATTTGCACCAAGAAATTCAACTGCAAAATTTACTTACCTTGGAGAAGTTTCCTCACCAGACGTTTCCTCACCAAATAGCTGGTGAATTTTTAATTACTTTTAAATCTATCAAGAGAAAGAACAGTTTTGTGGCCACAAACCATATAGTATTGCTCATTGGGGTGGTTTTTTTGTACTTAGTTGCGATTATGCAAAACAGCCCCACTGAAGTTTCTGACCACTGGTGTTTTGCCAGTGGTCAGCACAGCATCCACTGGACAAGTCTTAATCTGTTTCCCAGTGGTCCGCAGTGCAAATGGTAACTAAGCTCCACAAATGACACTCTTCTGGAAAGTAGCATTAGTGCCAGGCTTAGACACTTTCATAAATCAAGACCGAGAGCTGGACATAAACCCCACAACACTTCTGAAGGGAACTGCTGCATGCCCGTCTATTGCTATGAATCTCTCTTTCTCCTCCCAGGATGGCACAGAATATCTGCAGCACAAACAGGTTTTTTTTTTTGTTGGTTTTGTGGGTGGTTTTTTTTTTGTGTGGGTTTTTTTTGGTTTTTTTTTTTTTTGAGATGTTCTGCTGTTTCCTTTGCCAAAAATCTCAAGCCATGTTGTTCAAAGACCTTAGGAGCTGTGCAATTGATTTTTTTTTTTTCTCTGTTCCTGTGGTGAAATCTGTCAGATCCTGAGCTTCTTGAGCAATCTGGTAGATAGATATTGTCTAAAGATGTGAGGCATATTTATCCTAGTTTATGGGGCATTATTATCGCTCATTTCAGTTTGATGGAGTGGGGGGGGAAGAAAGACTGAAGTAACTGCTTTACAATCCACATTCTGAAATTTCAAGTGGTCAGCAGCAGGTCTTTCAGAAGACTGTACACAGTGGACCACTACTGTACACATTAGAAAGATGAGTCCCCAGAGCAGCTGGCTGAAGGTGTCAGGTCGCTATCACTCAGCCTCACAAGATCTTCTCACAATTCATCCTTTCTAGAGAATAAGCATGAAACTCTTGGCTCCCATAGGCTAGTTCAGAGCAACCTAAATCTGGCCTCTTGGTCTTTAATCCCCCTCTAGAGCCTTTTTTCCTGTGCTGGGAGGAGGGAAGTCTTAGTGAACTTGCCCTGGGAGACTTATGGCAAGGATTTGTGCGGACTGATCAGGTGTAAGAAAGGCAGATCATTGTGAATGTTAAGTTGATCTCTTATCTCCCCCTGCTGCTCTGCAACGGAATAAGCAGAAGCAGCTGACCAGTTGCTCTTTTTTCCTTCCTTTTGAGCTGATTTGCTAGCTTTCCTGCCATGTACAGGTTTGTAATTCTAGCCAATGGAGGAATCCAGTTTGTTTGGTAAGTGTATGTATATCCTGGATGGCACAGCCCTTTCTTTTTCAGTTTCTTTTTGCCTTAGAAAGGCAATAGCAAAATAGTTGAGAAAAAATCTGTATTTCCAACCACAAGAGCTGATTCTGCATGAATGAGTGCATACTTCCCAACCTTTTGCATTGCGGTAACAAACTGTCCCGATTTCCCATGTTGCAGAATATAAGACACAAAGACAGTTCCTGCTGCGCTTGCATTTATTCCCCTGAACCCATATCCACCAGCTCTCCTGGGAGTCATATATTAGTGACCTCTTTCAGCCCGCAGTAGCATTTGCATCTGAAATACAAAACCTGAAGACCAGACTGGCCCTTCAGAAGATGCCTGCACTCAGCTTGGAGGTGTCTGGGAATCCACAGCAGTCCACGCAGGGCTGGGAGAGCCTGGGGAAAGAGGCGACCCAGGAAGTCAGCCTTTGACATGGTCCTCCTTCTCCCTGTCCCTGAGGAAAATCAGGACTGGGGCACGGACAAATGGGAGCAGGGATTACTTTCACCCTTCCTACTACACTCCCCTGGCATCTCTACTTCCAGCCTCCATCTTCCACCAGCTTCCCCTGATGTACCTGCGCCCTTGTGCCTCCCCTCCGCAGCGACATTTGGTCGTGCAGTGAAACAAAACACAAGGGGGCTATGTTTTCACTGCAAACTTTTGCTTACATTTCTCCACTTCACTTTCCCTGTGTCAGAGCCCTGAGCCTCCTTCCTGTTCTTCTTGGGGTCTGGCTGCCTGTGCTCGAGGCCAGTTCTGAGCCAGTGCAGTGATACTTGGGATCAGACTGCAGGGAAGCAGCTAAGGTGAGCATGAGGAGCTGGGAGAAGCCCCACATGGGGTCTCCCCTGTCATACCAGAGCTGCTTTTGAGGTCCCATGCCCATGCTGTGCCATACCCAAGCCTGGCCACAGTGCTGACCCTGACCAAGGTTTCGGACTTCTGTCTCAATCTTGACGTGCTTCACCCCTGTGAACCTGCTGGGTGATTGCTGGGCTGTGGCTGACTCTGCCCGCCATCTCCACCCCTGCCCCGTGTGCCCTGCCTGTGCTGCAGCATCACCTCCACCCCCGTGGAGCTCAATCTGCTCCACTCCCAGTGGATTTTTTGTGCCCCAGCCAGGGGCCCTTGCAGAAGCTATTGCTGGTGGGAAAATTCCCCTGGGAATACCTGGTACTGCCATTATGAGACTTCTTTCAATTGTCTAGGAGTTGTTTGGTTGAGCTGGTCTGCAGCAGATGCCCCCACACCACCCCTGTGCTGGTTCATCCCGTCTGACTGTTACCCACAAGCTCTTGACAGCCGCATCCCGTGCCCCATGGCAGAGTGCTGTGCAGGCGGGTCTGTCCCTTGCCATCTGTGCTCTGCCTACTGCTCGCCCTCCCGCAGCACTCCAGTGATGGGGGCTCTCCTGCGACATTGCTTTGATCCCAAGTGTGCCCAGACTTAAGGTTCAAAATTTCTAGCCAACACACTTGCCTTGTGTCATTTCCTTTAGGAGGGCCTGGCGGGGCGGGGGTGTTACCACAGGTGGGAGCAGATCGCATGAGATTGCTGTGCTAGGCATACACTAGAGGAACAATGGAGCATTTACCCCAGGAAACGAACAGCAAGCTAATGACTGGGAGAGTGATTAAAGAAATATAAGGAGGACTTTGACTGTGTTCATTTCAATGCAAAACAGGACTCCATCCTATGCTGTGGGTGCACAACTGTGCATTGTGGGCTTCAGAGGTCAAATCCTAGCTTTCCTCCCTCATTCAGCATTTCACAGAGAAACAAAGCCGAACACTTGCTTGTGGCAAGCATTGAAGAAAGCCAAAGATCTTGACACTGGTAACGCGCATTTGCAAAGCACATGACGCTCTGCTTCGTCAGCAGTGGGTGTTAGCCCAACATGACAAACAGCGAGGGTGGCTGTATACTTCTGTGGAAAAGTTTGTCACTGCTGCGTATGCGTGAGGTGGATGGTGGGGAGGTTTCAGATAGCTGACACAGTAGAGCCACGTACGTGTGTAGTGAGACACTGTTCAAAAACCAGACTGAGGTTAAAGCCAGGCTCTGTCTGTGTAGTTAATGGAAAGAAAGAGCTCATCTGAATTGCCCTTCATGGGAGCACCTTCTCCAGCAGCAGGAAGGATGGAAGACTAGGTAAAAGTGTGGGGTGGCGTGCTGCTGTGTCCTGCTGGCCGATATTCCCCCCTAAGTGATTTTCAACCATTGTTATTGAACCCTCCTGTGCACACCATGGGTTTAGTGTGTCTCTCAAACTCAGGGTTAATGAATTAATTATTGAAAACCTACAGCTATTTGCTGATCTCTTAACTCTCTGGCCTTGGAAAAAGGTAGAGCATAGAGACAGCTCTTTTGCATCTGGTCAATCAAATGTCTTGAAAGCAATCCTTTTTAATATATGTACACATATTCTGCAGGGAAAAACTTACCTGAAGATTGCTAAGGCTGCAAATTAAAGCAGAATGAAGAACATTTGTGTAATTGGTCTTTTTAAAAACAAGAGTTTTGCCCTGAAATATGGGATGTTGGGGCACCACCAATTCACAGAAACACAGATTGGTAGGAGACCCATTAGAAGGGACCTCCAGAGATCATAGAATCATAGAGTCATAATCATTAAGGTTGGAAGAGACCTCAAGGATCATGTAGTCCAATCATCCCCCCCTCACCTATTACCCACTAAACCATGTCCCTAAGTACCACATCCAACCTTTCCTTAAACACCCGCAGGGACGGTGACTCCACCACCTCCCTGGGCAACCCGTTCCAATGCCCGACCACTCTTTCCGAGAAGAAACTTCTTCTCATCTCCAACCTAAACCTCCCCTGGCGCAACTTGCAGCCGTTTCCCCTAGTCCTGTCACTAGTTATCTGTGAGAAGAGGCCAACCCCCAGCTCATCACAACCTCCTTTCAGGTAGTTGCAGAGGGCAACAAGGTCTCCCCTGAGCCTCCTCTTCTCCAGACTAAACAAGCCCGGTTCCCTCAGCCACTCCTCATAAGACTTGTGCTCAAGCCCCTTCACCAGTTTCGTTGCCCTTCTCTGGACACGCTCCAGGGCCTCGATGTCTTTCTTGTGGTGAGGGGCCCAAAACTGNGCGAGTGTCAGCCAACACCCCCAGATCCTTTTCCTCCAGGCAGCTTTCCAGCCACCCTGCCCCATCAGGATCATTGAGTTCAACCCCTCTGCCAAAGCAGGTGCCCTACACTAGGCTGCACAGGTGGGCATCCAGACGGGTCTTGAATATCTCCAAAGATGGAGACTCCACAACCTCTCTGGGCAGCCTGTTCCAGTGCTCCATCACCCTCACCATGAAGAAGTTCTTTCTCATGTTTGAGTTGAACTTTCTGTGCTCCAGTTTTTGGCCATTGCCCCTTGTTCTCTCACTACCCATCACCAAGAAGAGTTTGGTCTCATCCGATTGCCTCCCACAGTTTAGATATTTATAAACACTGGTCAAATCCCCTCTCAGCCTTCTCTCTCTGGGCTGAAGAGACCCAAGTCTCTCAGCCTCTCCTCCTAGGGAAGATGCTCCAGCTCTTTTATCATCTTTGTTGCCCTCCACTGGACTCTCTCCAGGAGATCCCTGTCCTTTTTGAGCTGGGGAGCCCAGAACAGGACACAGTATTCCAGATGGGGTCACACCAGGGCAGAGCAGTGAGGGAGAATCACCTCCCTTGACCTGCTGGCCACGTTTTTTTTAGTGCATCCCAGGATGCCAGGGATTCCATGAAGCCTAATCCATCTTGCAGTCCCAGTCCCATCTCAAAACCACACACACACACAAATATTGCCTTCTCCTCCCTCTTCCTTCCACCTGCTGTCCATCCTTAACCTGACTTAGCTAGAGGCTGTATCCTTTTGCCCAGGCAAAACCCCTAGCATCTCTAACTTGTGGGGCATTTGACTTGCCAGTCTGGTAGTCTTCTGCACACAAAAAGCCACATTAAATGGCAAGAGGCTGCGTGTTGCTTTCTGATGGCTTCAGAGAGAGAGTGCAACCCTCCTGGGCAACTCTGGTTCCTCTGGATGTGCAGGTCTGTGGTCCCATGTCTCTCCAGTCTGGGAAAAGTGAGACAGTAGGCTCAGAGGACTGAAACATGCTGCACATGGCAGGTTTTGGGAAGCCTCAGTAAAGTCATCTCCTTTTGATGGGCTTTGCTGCAGGCTCCAGTGCTGCTTGGAAGCTTTGTTAATCTCCCTTTCAATGCTGTGTGTTGCCTGAAGACAAGCCAGCTCCTTCTGGCCCACCAGCATGTGTCTTCTGGGTGTCCTTGGGCCTTCAGTGGATGCTGGCTGGTGCGGTCCTCAGGGCAGGGCATGGTCTGAGGCAGCTTGAGGTGCAGCAGCTGCAACCTGGAGCTGGAAGTGACAGTGCATTGGTAACAATCCAGCAAGTCCTCCAGGGTCATGAGGCTTGGAAAATAATTGTTTGGGTATTTTTCCCTTTGCTGGCAACATTTCTCAATGTTTTGGTGTGCACACTTTGCAGTTTCAGATATTTCTTTACGTGATTAGGCCTCAATACCTTTTTTTTTCTACGAGGAAATGCTCTTCTACTGCACCCCTGTTCCAGCCATTGGCATGTTGAGAAAGACATCGTACAAACCATGCTCAGCTACCAGTGATGAAGCCAAGAGACTTGGCAGTCAGGGTATGGCTCCCCAGGAGGAGTCACAGGCTCACTATATGTCTGTTATCCCCAGGATCATGTGTGCCTTTTGTAACTATGCCACAAAAGTCTCACTTTGAATAAATTAAACTTTCTGTGCAGCGTAAATTATTAATGCACTAAAATGTGCTGCTAACAGTTGTTTGCATTTAAAGCTATTACTCACTACTCCTGACTGATGCATTTGGTTGTTTACCATTTTCTCCGAGTCAGCAGAAACACATCCTTTCTCTCTCCTTGCGGTATATTTTGTGCAAAGACTACAGAAACCCAAGAAGATCTCTTCCAGGGGTAGGTGCAGGACAGACAAAAAAACCCCAAAACCTAATAATGGAAGTATATTCAAACCCTGATCAGAAAAAGATCCTTCATTGCCTAAAAAGACTTAATCTTAGAAATTAAAGAAAAACACTTCTGTCTGAGAGGTCAGAGCTAGACTGTCTGGCCTAACGACTGGAGCCAAATCCCACAGCCAAAACATGACAAGGAATCCAGGCAGTAGGCAGCAGCCACAGGGACAACATCTTGGCTGACACTGCAGGTTGCAGGGCACTCAGAGGGTGTGTGACAGAGGGACTGCATTTTTGGTTTGGTTGAAAAGCCTTGCTCCAGCTTCAGATGAGCCTCTGCCACAGAGAAGCTGATCCCAGACCCATGTGCTGTCAAGGCACAGGGAGCAGGCATGCAAGACAGCTTTGCTGGGACCTCTCCATGGTCAGTAGTGCTTCTTGGTCTCTGGGCTCCACTCTGTTTAAATAGAAAGGAAAGGCTTGAAATATCACCTAGGGCAGCTGTGGCAGGTCAAGGGGAAAGGGAGGCTCTGTCCCCTTCTGTGACACCCTGTCGTTGATAGACCCCCCATTCCCAGCCCCTCCTCAGATTCCTGCAGAAGGCCAGCCTATCCAACAGGGAACTTCTGGTGGGATGCGATGGTCACTCACTGGAGAGAGTGGGAAAGAAGATGAAAGGAGGATTTCATGTGATTGTCCTGGTTTCAGCTGAGAGAGAGTTCATTTTCTTCACAGCAGCCAGTGTGGGGCTGTGTTTTGGGTTTGGGCTGGAAGCAGCGCTGATAGTGCAGAGATGTTTTTGCTGTTGCTGAGCGATGCTCACACAGAGCCAAGGCCTTTGCTGCTTCTCGCACCGCCCCGCCGGCGGGATGGCTGGGGGTGTGCGGGGAGTTGGGAGGGGACAGACAGGGCAGCTGACCCCAACTGACCAAAGGGATATTCCACACCATATGGCGTCATGCTCGGTTTATAAGGGGCTTCAGGGGAGAGGACAGGGGGGCAGCAGCGTTCGGAGTGATGGCATTTGTCTTCCCAAGTCACCATTACGCGTGATGGAGCCCTGCTGTCCTGGGGATGGCTGAACCCCTGCCTGCCGTGGGGAGTGGGGAATGAATTCCTTATTATGCTTTGCTTGTACACGCGGCTTTTGCTTCACTTATTAAATTCTTGTACCTGAACCCATGAGTTTTCTCACTTTCACTCTTCTGATTCTCTCCCCCTTCCCCAAGGGGGAGGCTGAGTGAGCGGCTGCGTGGTGCTCAGCTGTCAGCTGGGGTGAAACCATGACAGTGATGTTGGATAGGGATAGCCTGAATGGGTAGACTTGGAGCTGTTCTTAAGGTAGGGCAAATGGCGTTAGACGTACTAACATGCATTTGTCTTCTGTTGGGGAGGAGCTGCTCAGGTGCACATGGCATCAGGAGGAGGTAATACCGCTCAGGAGTCAGTCTTGGCCATGTCTGCCACCACACAGTCTGGAGCACCAAGTCCTGTTATGAGGGATATCCCACCTCAGGGCCTAAACCTGAGGTTTCCACAGAGCTGGAGACATGCAGGCAAAGGCAAGGAGTTGCTGTGACTAGAGTATAGTTTAACCGCAGTCAGGGTTACCTCTCATCCCGGTTTTGGCTGGGACAGAGTTAATTTTCTTTCTAGTAGCTGGTATAGTGCTGTATTTTGGATTTAGTATGAGAATAAGGTTTATAAAACACTTATGATTTTAGTTGTTGCTAGGTATTTGTAGTGTCTACGCTAAGTCAAGGACTTTTCAGCTTCTCACGCCCTGCCAGGCGCACAAGCAGCTGGGAGAGCACAGCCAGGACAGCTGACCCAGGCTGGCCAAAGCTTTGATTTGATCACTGGCGTCCCAGCTCCTCACGTGGGAGAGTCTCAGGCATCATGCTACGGCCAATGGTGATGTGATGGAGTGGGGCCACACACCCGCAGCTGGCTGCTCCCTCTGCTGCAGGGTGGGGACAGATGTGTCCCCTGGGATGTGACAGACCCACTGTCCTCAGAGGAGCCCTGAGATCTGCCCTGGCTTGGGCTGAACGGCACGTGTAGTGCATGAAGGGTGTCCAGGTTGTATGGGTGAAGGTAGCCTAATTTGGGGAGACAGTAGATCTGTCCTTTGGTCTGTCACAGGCAGTGGGGAGGACTGTGGGTGCCTAAAACACTGTTCTGTGCACCAGCAGCATCCCAACGCCCGAAACAGCATCAGGACTGGCTGCGAAGTTGTCGCAGATGCTCGTTAAAGGACGGGGCAACATAACCTTGAGAGACGGCAGGACTGACGCAGCCCTGCGGATGCATTTCACGGTCAATACATCCTGTGTTGATCAGCCTGGATTCACACCCACGATCCTCAGCCAGCCGCATCCTCAGGACCAACATCAATATTTCACACACCCCCACCCCCACGCACCCCTCCCCACCTCC
>VWZZ01001827.1:10987-78190 GCA_013399095.1 Psophia crepitans
GCCGGTCGCTTTGGCATGTCGCATCCCCCTGGGAAGGGGCGAACCTCCCGTGAAGCAGGGATCTTTGGATTCCTGGCTTTGGATCCCGTTCACCTGTAAAGAGAGAGGAACTAGCACACGCTTGGGCGGCATCTGAGCTGAGTGCGCGGGCACGAAAGTTGAAAAGTGGTTCTTCATATGAAAACCAGCTTATGACATGGTCACTTCTGGCTCTTGCCGTGTCAGCTCAGGGAATCCTTCCTGCTGCCTTGCAAGAAGCACAAGTATTCTTGAGTATGCTTTGCAGAAGGTACTCCAAGCTCTGGTTAATTTTCCATGACATGTGGGCATGGGAGTGATGTGCCCAGAGGGTTTCAGGGGTGAGAAGTGAGTTCAGACTGCTGGACTGAAGGGGCTGAACTTCAGTCAATGCGGGCAGATGTGGGTACGGCTTTTAGTGTGCTGTGTTTATGGACGGCTCTTTCTTCAAGATCCTCTTTGTACAGCAAAGGAGCAAACTGTCGTTGTATCAGATTCAAGAAACCCTGAATTGTTAGCATGTGAAACATTTAATGGTTTATTTACAAACTCACACCAAACTGTGCGCTATTTTAATGCTACAGAAGAAGAATGAGGAAAATGTTACCATTCATAGAATCATAGCATGGTTAGGGTTGAAAAGAACCTCAAAGATCATCTAGTTCCGACCCCCCTGCCATGGGCAGGGACACCCTACACTAGACCAGGTTGCCCAAAGCCCCATCCAGCCTGGCCTTGAACACTTCCAGAGATGGGGCCTCCACAGCTTCTCTGGGCAACCTGTTCCAGTCCCTCACGACCCTCACAGTAAAGACTGTTTTCCTAATAGCTAATCTAAATCTCCCCTCTTTTAGTTTAAATCCATTCCTCCTCGTCCTATCACTACACTCCCTGACAAACAGTCCCTCTCTGTCGTGCAGGACAGTGTCAAATGCCTTGCACAAGGCCAGGTAGATGACATCTGTCACTCTTCCCTTGTCCAACAATTTCTGGAGCTGACCACAGTCAAGACAGGACTTACATGGCATGAGCCTTAGGTTGCTGTGGATGTCTCTGGTGCGTCTTTGCAACACAGGCGGATTTAACACCAGCTTTTAGACTGGGTTCAGAAGACAGTTTTCCCTTCAGGACAGATTTGGGTAGAGATGCTGATGTTTCTTCTGCTCTGCTCTGTACAATGGAGGGTGATCTGCTTTCAGGATCACCTGAAGTTATTGCTGTCTTGGATCCAGGGCACTGGCTTGGGACCATATAAAGAGCCCCTATGTTCTTTAGGTTGTTCTAGGAAGCTTTCTGAGGCACTTGGAGGGTGTGTGGCATAGGCAGCCTGCTGTCCTGTCTGTGATGTACATCTGTTCTGCATTGCCTGACACAACAGGGGACTGAGGTCAACAAGCTGATGGCACCCAAGACCCTATGAGTGTGCCCCTCCCCTTACCACCCTAAAAAGCACTACAGTCCAAGAAAGAGCAACTAATGTTAATCACTGTCAGTCCACTGCAGGTTCTTTGCGCTGCCTTCATGATAAGCTAACTGCAAAATGACGATGTCAGTGACAGCAGGACAGCACGAAAGCAAAATGTCGGAGCCGTACAACACTATTAACAAACCAAATGCGAGAGGCTGTAGTTGCAAACATCTAGGCTTACTCCTGAGTAGCAGTTATCTGCATTTTATTGATCAGTTTAATAATATACTTCAGTAGTTTTACATTAGTAATACTATAGTACTAAATTAATATGAATCAGTATATTAATACTACAGTTTATTTACACAAATGAATAAAATGGGTAAGTGCTGTTTTCCAAGCGTTTAATGTTATGTGACTTTTCTTCCCTTTGTATAAGAAGAAGCCATGGGTCATTATTAATGTTATGATATTCATATTGATACTCCACTTAGGATCAAACTCAAATGTGATTGATCCTTGTTCTACATTTCTGAAGTTTAATTTGCAGTTAAAGTTCTTATGGCAGCACATAGGATTGTGCAGTTAAACCAGTAAGGTCTGGTCCATCTTCCCTGATTTCCAAAGTGAGGGACAGTCCCACTTCTGGATGGTGTCCTGGCTGTTGACAAAACACCCAGTTTTGCCTTCCCACACTCAATTCAGTCATCGCGTGCTGAGTTTCTTGTCTGTCACTGTCATCTGCGCAGTTCTCCCCAGTAATCATCCTTCTGCCTCTGGTGACATTCCATGCACATGACAAAAATGCCTGTTAGGTACCAAAGTTTCCTCATCTGGTTTTCTTAATTGTTAATTAAAAGCACTAGAACCCCAGTACACTGGGCCCTCAACAAAAAGAGGAAAACACCAGAAGCTGCATGACAAAATGCAACTAACAAATGGGCAGTTAGAGGTTACTAAAGGAAAAGGCATTTTAGTGAAAACTTACAGTTTGCCTCCTCATTTGCTGACAGATATATATAAAATAATTCAAAAGAACTACCAAAGATGACCAAAGCAAGCTTAATGGTGTTTACAAATACCTTCTCAGAAGAGCACTGTATTAGGATAACCAAGGATCAGGGATGGGGGAGATCTTTCTGCTGTGGCCCCTTGTGGACCGGGGCAATATTGCACTAAGGTAAAAACTCGTACAGGTTTGGCAACCCACCTAGAGACATTGGCAGCATGTGGGCGTGTGAGTGCCTCTGCAGCTGTGTGGCTGCCTGCTCCCCTTCCATGGAAAGTCAGGTTTTGTTGCTGCCATGCAGCTGGACCTGGGCTCCCCAGATGGGCTGGTTGTGCTCTGCTGTAAGCTGGCTCTCTGTGCGTGGGCACTGTGGTGCCCAAAATCAGGCAGAGAAGGTCAAGTCAAGCTTTACTGCTGAAGTGGCTGCTGAAGAAAACAAATCTGCTTACCCCTCAACACACAAGGAACTGGTGGAACATCTGTTCAAAGAAAAACATGGGTGTGCAAAAGAGTGATGACATGAGTTGAGAAGCAGTAGTTCTCTCCTGCCACACCAGGAACCTGCTGGGAAGCATTGGGAGGAAGGAGGCTGCAGGGAGAACCTTCTGTCACAAATCTCATGGTTGGCTCGGGCAGGTACGTTGGGTCTCATTTGGTCTGAGCACCAGAAAATGGTAACCAGAAAAGTAAGGCTGAGTGGGAGGGACACTTCACATGGACACAAATCCCAAAAAAACAAGGCAAAGTATGACCTTCATCCGTATTTTCTTGATATACATCTTTAACACATGCTCTGGGCAATCTCTGTTCTGATTATCATGATTTTAACTGCAGGTGACACATTTCTTGTTACAAAGAAGCTGCGTATCTGTGATAAAAACAGAATCAATAGAAGAGAATTGAATTAGATGAAAAAAAGGAGGATGGGAAAGCAGGATTAAACTTTTTTTTCCCCTCCAGGAGACCTGTGTTGACAAATAGCTGAGCCTTTCTGACTGAGAATTTAGAAATGTCAGTTTAATAAGGAGAGTCCTGACAAGAGGGGAAATTCATTTATCATGATGATTTAAAACATCATGTTTAATCATGATTTAAATGAAAAAGCAGGGAGCTTCAATTTAGATTATTGCTTAGATTTTGCTATGTGTGGGCTTTCAGGTTTTTTTGCTCCTCAAAGAAAAGCCTGATTCTGATTTGCTGATAAATTCCAACATATATTTTGAACTGGGGATACACTCCGGACCCACAGCTATTCTTTACTCAGTTACAAGGTTTAACATGTTTATTCAGATTAATAGTTTTTACTTTCTTTATGATGCTGGAGGTTGATGAATACCCATCTGCTTTTCCTAGTTAATGGTTCTTTCTTGTGATCACAGTTAAACAGCTTCTGGAACAGAACTGGGATTCAGTTGGGCCCCCAAAAGCATTTCAGGTAGGGTATGTACATGTGGAGAGAGAGATCTCTTTTCTTCTTTTTTCCTTTGTAATTACATAAAAGTACCACATGCATGCTGCAAAAAAGAATGTTTTTCAAAACATGTCCAACATTTAAAACTAAGTGATTTATTAAGCAAAAGTAATACGATCCTTAGCCAGTGATTTGAATTTAGCTCCTGGTCGCAATGACCTTCAAGATTTTAACAGTAATAAATCTCATTTTACGTCTTGTTTACATTAATAGATTAGAAGAAGAAAATTAAACTTTTCTGCCCTTTCTTTTACCTCCCAGTTCTCAGCTTTGAACAGATGAATAAGTGCTCTAGAATGAGGAAAATGTTCTCTCTATACCTTTGGAAGTGACTGCTCTCCCAAGCTGACTTCACCTTTTCAAAACACAGTAAGTTAAACAATAAGTTAAACTATGTGGAGCTTAATGACCTAACTTTTTCCCTCTAAAGCATGGATTAACAAACATGAGTTTATTCAAGAGAGAAAAGAGAAAGATAGCACAGAGAAAACCACACCATAGAGACTGTCAGTCCTTTTATGGATGTATATTTTTAGAATGGACAATAAACCACCAGATTGCTGCGTCTCATCAGTAACACCTTAGGACATGCTTACTGTCTTCCTGGTCAAGTAAATGCTGCTAATTGCTCTATCTGATTCTCACTTGTCTAGCTGTTCCTGCTAGGTGCTCCAGCGCTCCTCTTCCTCTCTGATGTCTTCTAGCTTGTAGCTCTGCAGCTCCACAGACAGTGTTGTCTCAGGCTGTGCCTTCTGCAAGACCATGCAGAACCACAGGCCGTTCTCCTGCATGCAGAGGGCTCTGCAGCTGCTTAGCAGAAAACCCAGTATCAGTTTAGCAAAAGAAAAGGATGAAGTAAGCTTTCCATCAATAAGCCAAAAAAAATAAAACAGACCAGAAATAAATAAACACTCCCCCCCGCCCCCAGCTTTAGATTATATTAAACATGAAAGTCTGTACTCCTTTCCTGGACCAGTGCCTGAGCAAGGTGAGAGCTGTCGTGCTGTCTTGAAGTTGTCTTGTTGTCCTGTGGGCAGCCTTTTTCCCCTGTTTCTCCAGGATTGCCCCTTCTTCTATCCCTGCAAGCTCTCCTGTGTCTCCTCTCTCTCTCCTTCACCCAGCTGAAGGAGGTTGTTCTCTGTAACCCCAGGGGTTCCTCAGCTGCACTGTGCAGCATGCACAGCTCAGACAAATTCCCAGAGATGCAATTTCCTACCGTAACTTAGTGTGGCCACGTAACGAAGAACTCACAGCAATAAATGCAAGTGACAGGCTTGGCATTTAGGTGTGTGTTTTAAAAAATTACCTCCTCTCAATCCCCATACTGTTCCAGAGCCTTGAGGGTCCTGCCAGCATCCTGTCTTCTTTCAAAGAGAGAGATGGAGCTAAGCCCTGCTCTGCTGTCTGAGCCCATTCAGATCACAGCTGTTCTGCTAAGGTTTCCTAGGCAATCCCATTAAAGTGATCCGTGATGTTAAGAGCTATGGAGCTGAAGAGGCCAGAAGCAGTTCTTCTGAGAGCCTTCACACAATGTAAAAAAGCTCATGCTGCTGTCACAAACATCTCAGACAGCATGGCTCAGGGACGTGCTTGAAGAAATCAAGGTAATCTGCTAGGAGATGCAGAACTTTACTGTCTCAGTGCTGAAACTGGAGACTAGAGGCTGTGATCTCCATGGCACACAAGAAATCCCCTGTCTTGTGTGAGGCTGATGAGACGGGGGAAATTCAGAACCTCAAATTGTGGATGAGGTAGGTGATGTTGTGAAGAGGTAGGTGGTAAGGATCTGGGAAACCTTTCAGGAGAAGAAGGACCTGTGAGGAAAGGACTGGCTGTCCCTTTTTATAGTAGAGGCTATCTGCTAGCACAGGAAAAGAGGAAGGTTGTAGAGGAGCAGAATAGAATAGAATGGAATCATTAAGGTTGGAAGAGACCTCAAGGATCATCTAGTCCAGCTGTCCCCCCACCACATATTACCCACTAAACCATGTCCCTAAGTACCACATCCAACCTTTCCTTAAACACCCGCAGGGATGGTGACTCCACCACCTCCCTGGGCAACCTGTTCCAATGCCCAACCACCCTTTCCGAGAAGAAATTTCTCCTCATCTCCAACCTGAACCTCCCCTGGCGCAACTTGCAGCCGTTTCCCCTAGTCCTGTCACTAGTTATCTGCGAGAAGAGGCCAACCCCCAGCTCACCACAACTTCCTTTTGGGTAGTTGTAGAGGGCAATAAGGTCTCCCCTGAGCCTCCTCTTCTCCAGACTAAACAGTCCCAGTTCCTTCAGCCACCCCTCATAAGACTTGTGCTCCAGCCCCTTCACCAGTTTCGTTGCCGTTCTCTGGACACGCTCCAGGGCCTCGATGTCTTTCTTGTGGTGAGGGGCCCAAAACTGGACACAGTACTCGAGGTGCGGCCTCACCAGGGCTGGTACAGGGGGACGATCACCTCCCTGCTCCTGCTGGCCGCACTATTCCTGATACCGGCCAGGATGCCGTTGGCCTTCTTGGCCACCTGGGCACACTGCCGGCTCATGTTCAGGCGAGTGTCAGCCAACACCCCCAGATCCTTTTCCTCCAGACAGCTTTCCAGCCACTCCGCCCCAAGCCTGTAGCGCTGCCTGGGGTTGTTGTGACCAAAGTGCAGGACCTGGCACTTTGGCACATTAAACCTCACCCCATTGGCCTCTGCCCATTGATCCAACCTGTCCAGATCCCTCTGCAGAGCCATCCTACCCTTTGGCAGATCGACAATTCCCCCCAGCTTGGTGTCGTCTGCAAACTTACTGAGGGTGCACTCAATTCCCTCATCCAAATCATCAACAAAGATGTTGAAGAGGATAGGCCCCAACACTGACCCCTCACGACCGGTTGCCAGTTGGATTTGACTCCATTCACCACCACTCTCTGGGCCCAGCCATCTAGCCAGTTTTGAACCCAGCGAAGAGTGTACCCATCCAGGCCATGGGTCGCCAGCTTCTCCAGGAGAATGCTGTGGGAGACTGTGTCAAAGACTTTGCTGAAGTCTAGGTAACATCAACAGCCTTTAAGTCAACTCTGGACTGTGAAAAAGCATCTTCTTCAGACTGGCATGGCCTACAAGGTGGACTTGACTAACATTTGGTGTTAGGATCAGTAGAGAAATAGAAAGCACCATCACACAGAAAATTAGACTGCTTGCAATTCCTGCTGCTTGGCATGTGCCAGGAGACAGAATGAGAGCAAAATTTACAAGTGCACTAATTCCAGGAGCCTGATGCCTGAGAGGTGTCTGGCTCCACGGTTAATAAGATGTTATCAAGTTCCTATGACCAGGTGACATTCACAAGAAGGCTGCATGGGAACTCAGGTTTAAACATGGAGATCTGCTGCCCGAGGTGCATAACCCGTCATTGCAAACAGCAAAGGTGTCAAATGGATGTTGAAACTACCAACCGATGGATGACTCATACTCCTGAGAAGATGCTAAAAGTCTGCAATCAAGACTAAAGTCACAGAACACGTGGGTAAACATGCTGTACTGAGAAATAACGAGTACGGTTTTGTAAAGCTGCATACTGCTTCATTTGTCTCATGGTGTTTAATGGGAGATCCTCCACAGATTACTGCTGGTGCCAGTTTTATTCAGCATGTCCATCAAAGAGCTGGAAAAAGGTGTGAATGGGAAAATCTCAATGCACCTGCTTTTTGAGCAGAGCACAAGTCTTTTCCCTCTCATCTCCAAGAAAGACATTCTGGATGCAGAGAACAGAAAGAAAAGAGCAATTAAAATGGCTGTGGAGATGGAGAAGCTTCTTTCAAGGGCAGTAAAATAGCTGAGAGTTTTTGATCTGGTACTGGGCTGAAGGGTATGAGACAAACACATAGAAAATTAGTAAAGTGGAGGACAAGCTTAAAGTGAAACTGTAGCTCATCAAATCCTGCAACACCAGAGCCAAGGGGACTGGTTTAAAAGAGAAAAGAAAGAAACTGCTTCTATGTAAAGGAGAAGGGAATTTTTGGAACTTGCTGGCATAAGAAGTTGTGATAGCAGACTGTCTCACAAAGGAACTGGAGAAACTCATGTAAGTGGATGAGTTTGTGTCTTCTCCCTAAGCAGCATTTCATGTTGTCACAGCTGGGGACAGGGTACTGGTCAAGAGGACTGCTGTGCATCCGCAGTAGAGCATTTCTTGTGGTTCCTTATCCGTGTCTGTCCCCTTCAGATCCCATATATTTTCTCCAACACTCTTGCTCCTCCTTTATGAGGCCCCTTCAGAAGCCATGTGATGGGCAGTGTGAGATGGGATGGAGAAAGCTTATGTGGGACATCTCTGTTGGAGACGATCCTGTCTGGTGCTTAGCTGGGTAAGGTCTATGCTGTCTGGCCCCATAGTTCTTCCAGCTTCAGCTCAGCAGCATGCATGGATCCATGTGGCGTGTGCATCTCAGAGCACATGCACCATGAAGAGATGCAGTGATGGAGCAAGGCCTGCAAGCAGGGTAACCCAGAAGGAGCTGGCTGGTCCCACTCAGCCTGCGAGGCAAGGCAGGATCATTGTACTTTTCCTGACTAAATTGTTTTGATTATAGGGCTAAGAGCTGGCCCAAAGAAAGGGTCAAGTTATTAAAATAGAAAAAACTAAGGGAGGATAAAACAAAACAGAGGAGAAAAAAAATCACTGGTCTCAAATGTTTGAGATATCTGCCTCATAAATTCAGCATCAGCTTCCTTTGGTGCCCAAACCAAGTCTGCTCTAATGCTATTTGCAGATATAGATTGCTGTCTTTTTCATTACTGTTATCAAATGATGCATTTGTGGTGCAGCTCCAGAGCCCTCTCTGCCCTGGTAAGTGGATTATGCATCCTGGTGCCAGCACTACTTGAGTTATACTTTTAATACTAAAAATAAAAAAGAAATAATAAAATATCTCTCAGGCTTCTAGATTTTTTTCCCTCTCTTTTTCAAAGATCTAATTAAGATATTTATATCCCTACAGGCAGAAGGGACCTGACCCCTGCTTTGTTAGCAAAATGTGACAAAAGGCACTTTGCTAAGCATTTGCAATCACCGCTATTGCCAGCTAAACTTCTGGGAAATGGTGTCACTCTTCCTGCCGCTCAAGGCTTGAGCCAAGCCCAATAAGATGAACATCTCCCTCAGCAAGCCAGCTGGCTGCTTCATGTCCCTACAGTGATTTGTGTCCCCCTTCCAGCATCAGCCCCAAGGATGCTGGAGTGGAGATAGAGAGGGTCCTTTGTCCCTCTCCCTGATGCATGCCCAGCTGCACTGCACCCATGCTTCCAAGCGTAGGTGGCACATTTTATGCCTGGGTTTGGCAGGCCCACCTTGCTGGCAGCTATGCTGCTCAGAGATGCCCCAGGAAGTGAAGCATTGCTTTCAGAGCCCAAGAGTAACACCATCTTTTTTGCTTGGTATGAGCTGGCTTTAGTAAACCTGACCAACGCCCTTTAAAGGAATGTTTGTCTCACTGTAAGGTTAAACTCACCATTGCCCAGTAGAGGGGAGATGTGGACAGAGGTCTGAGTGCTCCTGAGCCTGTTGAAGAGCATATTTTTCTCTACCAGAAAAGTACCAGAGGGACAGTAGGTATTTGTGAGGCCCTTTGTCACAGCTAGGTCTGTCACTTTATTTCCCTTCTTACTATTTGCCTGCTTAAATCTTAGGGGTTTGGAAAGAATCTTCTTCATTCTGAATTTATGTAGTGCCATCTGGAACAAGAGACCACGTTGGCTACAACCTCAGGTGTAGTCACAAGCACAAGCTCTTACAAGACTCTCTAGGTCCACCTCAGTCATCAGAGGTGATCCTCAACTAGTTGGACTATGGGAGCAGCAGGATAGAAAGTTGATTTTCCTGCTATCCATCTGGAGTTCTGAAAGCCTGGTGGCTTTATGCTTTGTCTTCACTTGTTTATCCTTACCTGCCCATGATTCTGTCCAGTTTCCAGACTGTGCCATTACACACATGACCTCCACCTCAAATCCTGATCTCTGCCATGAGCCTCTCCACCCTCACTTACTCCACCACTCTCTTTTCACATATATACCAGATGCCTAAGGCTATACTGGCACCGTGTGAACTGAAGCCTTAGTTAAAATCACAGAATCACAGAGTCACGGATTGGTAGGGTTCGGAAGGGACCTCTGGAGATCATCTAGTACACCGCCCCTGTTAAAGCAGGTTCACCTAGAGTACAGGTTCACATTCAAGGAGGTTTTGAATATCTCCAGAGAAGATGACTCCACAACCCCTCTGGGCAGCCTATTCCCATGCTCTGGCACCCTCAAAGTAAAGAATTTTTTTCCTCGTGTTCAGATGGAACTTCCCATGTTCCAGGTCATGCCCATTGCCCCTTGTTTGGTCACTGGGCACCACTGGAAAGACTCTGGCCCCTTCCTCTTGACATCCGTCCTTTAGATATTTGTAAGTATTGATCAGATTTCCTCTCAGTCTTCTCCAGGCTAAACAGACCCAGCTCTTTCAGCCTTTCCTCATACGAGACACGCTCCAACCCCCTAATCATCTTGGTCATCCTCCGCTGGACTCTCTCCAGTAGTTCCCTGTCTTTCTTAAACTGAGGAGCTCAGAACTGGACACAGCCCTCCAGAGGTGGCCTCACCAGGGAAGAGTAGAGAGGGAGGATAACCTTCCTCGACCTGCTGGCCACACTCTTCTTAACGCACCCCAGGATACCATTGGCCTTCTTGGCTACAAGGCCACACTGCTGGCTCATGAAGAGCATGTTGTCCATGAAGACTCCCAGGTCCTTCTCTGTAGAGCTGCTTTGCAGCAGGTCAGTGCCTAACCTCTTCTGGTGCCTGGGGTTATCCCTCCCTAGATGCAGGACCGTGCACTTGCCCTTGTTGAACTTCATTAGGTTCCTCCCCACCCAACTCTGCAGCCTGTCCAGGTCTCACTGAATGGCAGCGCAGCCTTCTGGTGTATCGGCCACTCCTCCCAGTTTAGTATGGTCAGCAAACTTGCTGACGGAACACTCTGTCCCCTCCTCAAGGTCACTGATGAGTACATTGAACAAGACTGGACCCAGTACTGGTCCTGGGGCACACCACTAGATGCAGGCCTCCAGGTAGACTCTGGACTGCTTAGCACAACCCTCTGCGCTCTGCCTTTCAGCCAGTTCTCAATCCACCCCACTGTCCACTCATCTAACCCACAGTTCCTAAGCTTGCCTGTGAGGATGTAATGGGAGGCAGTGTCAAAAGCCTTGCTGAAGTCAAGGTAGACATGTTACTAAACACCAGTGGAGCAAGGATGAAAAGGTTTCCTGAGATCAAAAGTGGTATATAAAAATAACACCAGAAGAGAAAAGCAGACTCTGCAATTTGCTTTTCCAATAACAGTCGTATTAACCTCAAGAAGTGAAATAAAAGGTGGAAACGTGAGCTAAAATCAATTTTTTTTTTGACATTAAAAAGGGAGAGAAGAAAATGCTTGTTAGCTGCTGAGTCAGGTCTGTAGCACCCAGCATGTCAGATTCATACTACGGAGACAGTATGTAAGAAGACAGACAGTTCTGTGGGTGCTGTAAAGACCAGGTAAAGACCTGTGGAAGTCACTGGACTGGATCTCATTACGATGGTTATGAAACTTGCCCAATCAATGGAAAACTGTCTTGACCTTAAGATGGCTTTGGATCAGTCCCTATCGTGGCACTGAAGGAACTAATCCACTTCACTTGCTAAACATTAAAGATGAAATCTGCAAAACAGTTAAGACATTTTGCTGTCTTGCTCCCATGAACATTGGTGTGGGGTCATCACCTAATGCCCTTCAGCAGGCTTGAAGATCTTGGTCTCCTTGATCCTTACAGAGATTCTGAGGTGAAGGCAGAAGAAAGAGATAAAAAGATGCAGGTCCAGATTTCAAGTAAGGAGAAACCTGCGTTGCCTCATTGAAGTTAATGGAGCCATGCTGAACTATACCAGTCAAGTTTTGGTCATAACGGCTGCAGCAATAAATGGCCTGATTGACCAAAATTTTACAGCCACTGCAAAGAGTCTTGGGGTCAGAAAACGCAGAAGGCAAAAAAATGTTTGTGTCATGTTAACAGGCCTGACTTGCTGCTGGGGTGTGTCACCTCAAGTTTTCTATTATTTGACACAATGATCAAGTGGCCAGGATGAATGTGGAAACATAAAATCAAACGCAACACATTAAAAATCAATCAGAAATAACAATAGGCACAAATATGCAGCCTGAGAAGACAGTGGGATCTAGCCCAGGGAGAATACGAGAAGTGATTGCCTTTGATTTTAAGAGCTGGGAACTCTGTTTATTTGAGGGGAAGAATGACATCATTGTCTAGCTATGTCAGTGAGAAAGGTTTTATGTGAAGAGAGTTCACTACAGCAAAAGCGTGGAGTCATTCACCTATTCTACCACGGAAAGACACAGTGTCAGCTTGTCTTTGCTTAGACCAGGAGTTAAACATAGATGGGGAGAGGACATGTTTGATCTCCCAGGCTTGTGCAGCTCAGGTGTAGGTTGATCGGTATGGTCAGCAGGCCAACATCCTAAAAGCAAATGTTCCATGCAGCAAGGAGCTAAGTGAGCTAAGCAGGTCACAGCTTAGCTCACCCCTTAGCTCATGTTTCTCCGGCATGGTGTGAATATTATGTGCTCCTTCTACAAGCAGACAATGGCTGAGGTGAAGAGCCAATTCATTTGGGAAAAATCTGGCCACAATTTCAACCTGTTTCAGAGATTTCTGCTTCCTTTTGGCAGAGTATTTGGTAGAGCATACATCTTCTATTGCAGAGAGTGAATTTTCAGTTCACATGCCAGACAACAGTCATCTCTGAGGCAGCCTGAGACATTTGCACAGCAGGACATGATAGCCTGCCTCTTCAGGTTTCTTCTGTGCCTTAAGCCACTGACAGTCCTTAACACTGGCCACTGTTTGATGCTGCTTGTTAGCATCACTGCCTCAGTGTACCCCTTTCCCCTTCATTGATGGCAGCTTCTCTCTTGGGTAGATTAATGGATTACATGAAAAATAAAAAAAGCAACAAACAAACTAAAACAAAACCAAACTCCAAACCAAAAAAAGGGGGAGCGTGTGAGCATAAAGGTGCATGGAAGTGGAAACTTAAAGTGTTGGAGTCTTAAGCTAGGCAGAAGCTAGCTTACAGCGTCTTTGTAAGAAGGCTTCTTTCCCCTTTTTGCCATTCCTTCCTGAATAATTCAAAATCCACCAGTAACTGCTGCAACAGTAGCTGATACGTCAAGATCGTTAGTTCTTATTACAGGGTATTCGCTGGGTGGACGAGACAAACGAACATAGCTTCACCAAAGTCATTCGAATGTCTCTGACAGCAGCTGAGAATCATTTTTACTAGTTGCAATAAATAACAACCCTGACAACCTGGCTTGGATCCAAAGTGCAGTGCAAAATTTTATGCAAGTTGTTGGAAGGAAATTATTCCGCTGGCTCCAGGCACTCCTCTGGGACACAAAAATTAATGAGCAGCACTTAAGTTTATCAGAATTCAAAAGAAAAATGTCCTCCAGCAGCCCCCAGTAGTGCCTCTTTCTTATATTAATCTTCAGAGATTGGTGCAGATTTCAAATGTGAAGACAAAATTTAGATGAGAAAAAAATATAACCAGAGGTCTGCCAGAAAATAACTGTCAGCTTTCGATGCAAGGGCAAGAGGATACTGAAAAATATACATTTTTCTATATAATTCTATATAATACAAATATTCATCTATCTATAGATAAAGCTATTATGTATGATATATACTATATATATTATCTGCAATATATCTTTCCATTGCAAATACATGGGGTGAATGTTCGAAGCAGACACAGGACAGACCTTTTTGAAGCACATGTGGTGAAACTGGGAAATCCTCTAGCCATAAGAATTCCTTGGGGCTGATGACTTCACAAGACTGAAATTTTGCCATTTATACCCAGCAAAAGAACATCCAGTATAACAGCTGCTGCACAGAAGTAGGAGGGAGAGGAAAATGGGGGGAACTCATCTCACCTTCAGGTGTCCTGTTGGTCAAGCTGCCTCCTGTGCGTAAGGAAAGGTAAGTAGTTAAGATTAATACTCCTGAAATTCAGCACACGAGTACCGAGTGCTGAAAACAGTTGATAAGAGATGCCATGAAGTCTGTCTGCAAGGAAGGTACAGTGTTCCCAAGGAGTCATAAATGTTGCTGTTATGCTACACTCTCCAACCAGGTGAACTCTTTCCTTCAGAAGGAAAAGGGTTGTTGGGGAAAGGAGGACATGGCATAGTAAGAAGGAGGGAGACTGAGCACATTATGCCCTTTTCCATCCACTTTCTCACTGGTTAGGACAGTCTCTTTTACTTCCTACATCGCTCACTATTTAAGTCTACTGCATGAAGCTAAGGTTGTGAGATGGCTCTGAAACACAGTGGGAAAATATGCTCCTTGGGCAGGTTTGCAGATTCAGGTGTTTCCTGACAAAGAAGGGATTTGAACACAACTCCTCAGCTCCTTGTGTGATGTGCTAACAACTAAGGAGCACCTTTACTGGTATGGGCCTGTACACATCCAGAGTTGAGAAGACCTGCTGCAAGAGGAGACAGCCTTGGGCATGCTCTGAGGCACATAGACATGTGTGACTGTATTCCCTCAAGCCCAAATGTTGCAAGGACCGAACTCAGAAATTTGAGCACATCTAGGACTTTAGCAGCTTCTGTTCTGTAGTACTGACTACCAGAAAGCTGGTGTAGAGAGAGAGGAGGAAAGACATTGCTGAAAACACACCTTGCATCTTTAGGGTTAGCATCAGCAGCTCAAATGCTCACCAGAGGCAGCTGTGGGAGCATATGCTGGTAGGACAAGCCTGATACAGGGCTAGGTTTTCAAAGTGTGCTTGTAGCTTTCCATGAGGCCTTAGGTCTGCTTTTGGGAAAGTCATCACTGACTGAGAAGAAGAAATTTGCTACAGTGGCAAAATGTTGGAATAAAGGCAAACCAGAGAAACTAGGCTTAATACAACTTGCATGTCAATGGACTTGACGCAGTAGAGTACTGGGCTCCTATGTTCTGTGAAAGGGATAATTCCTCCTTTGGGATTGTTGTTCTTTGGAGATATATATCTAAAACTATTACTATTCTTGGGCTGATGCCCCTGCCTGTAAACCTGGCAAAAACTCACTTCAGCTCAAATTTCTGAGCTGCCAGTTCAAGCAAAGGGCACCTTTGCACTCTGCTATCTATCATCTCCTTCCCTGTCAGACATGTCCAGTGCTGTGACTGGCAGCGCCTTTTATAGTAGGAGGAAACCCTTGCAGGAGAACCACAAATTGCAAGAAGGAAAGCAAATAACAGCCAAGATCCTGGAGAAGCAGTGAAGGCAAGGAAGGACCTGGGAAGTGATTCTCGTGAAAATGCAGGCCAGACTGGCAGAACAGCTACGTGTGACAAGTGACCTCTCTAATGAATAACCAGTTTCCCCAGGGTGCTGCCTCAGACTTTGCCAACTCACGTCACACCATGCAGCATCACAAGCAGACACAGGTAAGCTTTCCAAAGACACGAGCAGGTCACAGCTAACCTTAGTTGGGATATTTCACCTCTCTCAAGGGACTGTAGATCTCCATGCTGCCTATTCTCAAATACCTAAGAGCAACCCCAGATTTTAGTCCTTAAAACTCCTTAAAATCTATGGCTGTCAGGCTGATTCGTACCCAGACTCCTCCTGGTGTTGTCCTCCATTGATTTCCATCTATTCAATTCAGGTACCTCCCTGCGGCCCTGTGAATCTACAAGCCAGATGCAGTTGCTGTATACGTGCTGATCAGGTTGAAAAGCCATGTAAGGCCAAACTGCTGGAGAAAGCTGACAGTGCCTAGCTGCAAATATGAGGGGCAGCAGCATGCCTACAGGAGAACCTGAAGAAGGAGCTGGTTATGCAAAACTCTATATGGTCTGGGTAGTAAGTGACTTGCACAGTCTGGAAGCTGTGACAGCTGTTTTATATTCATTAGACTATATCTTTTTTCCCACTTGAAGTTAGCAAGTCTTCAAACTGCAATGCAAAAAAAACAAAGAGTGTCACCAGTCTGTGCAAGACCTTGTCCTCTTTTGAGCTGTGCTCACCAGTACAGCTGCTGGTCCGGTTAGTCTCTTTGACAGCCAGCAGGAAAATGACCTTTCTCTACATTCACTCAATAGCATGCTTGAAGAGGACGCTTGTTCCGCTAGTTACTGTTCTCTTACACACATCTACGCCAAACCTCCTCCCATTTCCTTTCTGGAAAGAGGAAACAGTATTACCATTCTATACCCTTCATCTCGAGACAAAAAAATTGCAAACATTTGCTAAATGAGGTTTGAATGTAGAATCGCCAGATGATTAACTGGAATTTTATAAAAAGCTCTAAGCAAAATGCCTATGATGGCTTTTATCTTCTATTTTTCCTAGTTCTACTCCAGAGCTGGCAAACTTCCACAAGGTGCCGGAAAAGAACCTGTATTGAGAGTAGACAGAAAAGGAGTTATTTTAAATGTTCACCCCTTGTATGGCTCAGCCATTCTGTGCAGCTTGTGTGCTTTTTGCATCTTCACATCTGTGGCACTGGTTCTTGCAGTGGGATATAGTACAGCTTTGTCTGGTGAACATGTGCCTTTCTGGACACCAAAAAAAGGCCCAAAGGCTGTAACACTTCTCTCTGTTGAGCCCTTGCTTCCCAGGCATTTTTGGAGAGGGTAGAAACGTACCTTGCAGAAAAGGTAACTTCTCTTGAGCATTCCTGAGAGAGAGACTTTACCATATCCCATGGCAATGGCTTGTTAACCTCCCTTTCGTGATGCCACTTACACTATTTTAGTTCTTTCACAACTGTTGCTAACTTTTAGGCTCCCGCAGTGCTCTCATCTGCTGTATTGATATGACCTGATTCCATATATATTCTCTTGTATTGCATGGGCTAAGATTGTCTCTTAACTTCTCTCCGGCAGGTTAAATGTGTTGAGCTTCTTGGGCATCTTATGCATCCTCTAGATTTCAGCTCTGTTGAAGCTGTTTGTCAGCCATCTCCTCAATCCCATTTCCACTGAGATCCCTACAGGCAGTGGAAAGCTGACAGTTCATTACGTTTACTGCCAAAATGGTAAAAAATTCAGATATTTTAACTATCAAGATCCAGTGATTGCACGTGCTGCTATTGCACTTCACTCAAGTCTTTTGGTTTGCTACATTCAAACATTCACTTATGTCTTTTCTTGACTTAAGTCATGAGCCCATGGATTGTTTTCCCTTTCTTTTGGGACAAAGCATTCCAAACTTGCAAAGAAAAGAGCAGACAAGGCAAAAAGAGAGTCCTTTTGGCCAGCAAACAGGAAGAAACTCCTGATAGCTCTCCAAAGACCACCTTCTGTTCGTTAGAGCTAAGGACACTATGCTGAAGGAAAGAACATTTTTATCAAAAGCACTCAGCTGAGTGGGAGCATCCCCTGCCAAACCACAAGGAAAGAGGCTCTCTAAGTCAAGATTGTACTTCTGCAACCTCCCACATGTGGAAAGTGCCTCCAGTTTTCAGGTGGCATAAACACTGTGGCTTTCAGTGCACTATTTCTTAGGATGTTTGCTAATAGAAGTAATGTCTGGTCTGCAGCTATCATGGAGAAGGATGTATCAAGAAGTCACTAACACCTTTCCTGTGCAAAGTACCCAATTAGCTGTTCAACAGTGGAAAAGAGTGTCTGAGAATGTACTTGCCATGCATCTAGGGCAAAAATATCCCTATTAGATTACTCTGAATAGTCCTGTGTGAGCTCAGGGTGGCTTAATGTCTGTACAAAAGGAAGGGAATACTGGCTCCATCCCTGAATGGTGTCCATGGTATTAGGCACAGCACTGGGAGAAAGACTGAAGCACTGGACAGCTTGTAGCAAGAATGGGAGCTATAGGCCTAGTGTCAAATCCTTACGACCTTTGCAAGTGAGTGGGGCTTTGGTCTTGCTGGTCTACCTGGGAGGACTTGTCAGCACAGTACAGTGAAGAAAAATGATCCAGATTAAACCAAAGGTGTTCATTTCCCTTGCAGTAATTGAACTGCTGAGAGCACTGTGTGGGCATTCTCTTTTAGAGTTGAAAGGGTCATAATTCTGCTGAGTTAATTGACTTAGGACGAGAATTCAGATAAACGAATTAAAGCCCAATTAAACTAAACTGAGGTCATAGGGCTTTAGTGCAATTTAACAAATCCCTTTTCAAACTTATTTTGAATTAATTTCCTCAAATGTTCCTGTGCCAACAGAGAACAAATGTTTGTCTGCAAAGAGACATTAATTTGGTTAATGTTATGGGATTAACATAAAGCAAAAGAGTGATTTATGGTTCGTTCCCTGTGCATGAGCCATTCTCATGCTGGCATAAATAAGCTAATTTAATCTAATCTGCTCTGGAGCAAGTGTTGTCATGGAGTGGACCATCAGGAGTAGCTGTTCCAGAACAAAACCCTGGTGTAGAAAAGTGCTGAGTGCTGCAGAAAAATCCATTCCAAGCTGCCAGTCCAAATTTAATTTCTTAATGTGTTGAATGGCAGTCCTTTGTTACCTTTGCAACTCTATAGCACAGAAAACTGATATCTGCTTCTTCTGACCACTTTAACATCATTACCTCTTCTTCTTCTTCTTTTTTTTTTTTTTAAAGTGCTTAGATGTGAAACAGATAAGAAAAAAAAAGTAAGGCAGTGATTTAAATTCCAAAGCAGTATTAGGAAAGCATTTCAGGCCAACTGTGATATATGTAATTGAAAATCTATAAATATATCAGGCTGATGCTGGCTAAATCAAAGCCAGGTTTACTGCTATTACTTGTAATCTTTGGAGTGGTTTTGTTCTTTCTCTTCACTTCCACCTCCCATCCCTTGTGACAGAAAATTGCTCATTCCTTTTAATGCAATTACAGCTGCAAATACCACTGCATGTATAATTTTAGTAACACTAATTCTTTAAATTAAATCCAGAGTAGTAAACTAAACAAACTGAATGAGAAATTGCATAGCCAGACATGACCATGAAGGTGAAGAGAGAGAGACAGACCCATTAAGCTTACTTAGGAGTAGAGAGACATTTTCAGACCAATTTCCTCAGAAAATGAAGGTTACGCAGTAACTCTGTGTTTGTCCCAGCAGTCCCAACATGTTTTGAATCTGTTGTCCAGTTCCCACCCAGTTTGACAGAGGGGGAGAGATCTCAATGATGATTGCATTCCTCTGTCAGAAGGGGACGGAGAAGCCTCCACTTGCTCTCTGGCTGCGGGGAGAGCTTGGGTTAGATGTAACTGAACCCACACAAGAGACACACTGGAAAATGCACTTTGTTATTTCCATTGCTCAAGGAACAGCTTGATTTTCCAGGAGCAGACGACCAGACATCCCCACATGTGTCCAGGTTGTGGGGGAACACAGAAGTATTGTCTGTCAGTGATGGTTTCAGTCAGTCTCTACTTCTCCTCCACCAGAGGACATCAGCTCTTCTGCTGGCACAGCTCACTGTTTCTTCCACCCGTGCAGAAAAGAGGTTGGCCAGGGACAAGGATACAAGGCACCAGCCAGCTGCAGAAAAACTTGCACTTTACTGTTCTCGGGAGAAAATGACTCCCTGGCCTCAGAGCCTCAAAATGCAGTGCTGCAATGGCAAAAGGGCGGGGTGGGACGGCAGGGTGGGAGCTCTGCGGCAGCGTGCTGAGGGGAAGGGATGCCGAAGAGAGCTGGCAGGGGTGTGGAAGGCACATCAACATCTGGCAACCGATACCCCGTGACAAGGAGGGCTGCAGCTCTAGGCTAGGTCACTCACCTAGCTGCAGCCACCTGCCTGCCTCTGACCCCACTGCACATCCCCAGAGTGAGCTGCTTGAGCATGCTGCATGCTCCGCAAGCTCCGCGCAAAGCAGCGGTTGCCTCCAGAAACAGAAGGGTATAAGCAACACCGATCTGCATAGAAGTGCTGTTTCATTCTGGAGCATTTCTCCCGTTTTTGGCTTTTGTGCAGATGAGGAATTAATTAGTAAACAACTGACTGCCTTAAGAAAACTGCTTTGACTGCATGTGTCCACTAAGATGCTCTGGTGACATTAAAGAACAAAAGCAATTTAGAGAGGAAGAAATACCAGAATGGGCTCTTAGTAAGTCTAGGAATATTCGCAGTGCAGACCTTGCATTGAGATCAGAACATTGCACAATGAATAAATTGTGGCTGACATTTGATCAGTGACTCATTGCCCAAGTATTTGGAGAGGAAGTATTGATCCCAGTGTGCTGGAAAATCCCAAAAGCTTTGATAAAAAAACCCAAACAAACAACAAAAAAAGAGTGCCTATTTTAATGTAGCCTTTGGGGGAAAAATAAAGAAAAAGAAAACACTTAGGATCCCTTTGTTATGGCTGCTGGGAGTTTCTTGACATTCATTTGGGACTCTCATTCCAAGCTTACAAATATTTTCCTCTTTTTCTTTTTTTTTTTTTTTTTTTCTCATTCTTTTTCCTATAGAAAAGCAAAACTGTCTACAGGGATATTTCCTTATTTTGGCTGACAGTGGCACTGTTGCTTGATATTTGCCTGTATGTCAACAGTTTTGGAGCAGATGACTGAGACTGCCCTTGAAGTTAAGTATCATTTAAGTACATAAGAATAACAGTGGGGTGTGAAACCACAGAGATTGTAACAAAACATCTTATTATAAAAAAACTATTACATTATTGCTTTTCTGAGAAACTGGTGCTGGCTAAAAAGACAAGGTATCTTTGACATTAAAAGGCAGTTTTGATCCTGCCAGATGCCCTTATTTACACTGTCCTCATGCAAGTGGATGCTGCTCTGGATGTACTGTAGTGCTAATAAATCAAGCACGGGACTGATACTGTGAGTGATAAAATGGGCAGTGTCAGATTTTCCTCTCTGCCTCCCCCCACTGTGAGAGTCAAAAGCAATCTGAACCCTCAGGGAGATGTGAAATGTAACGATCCCTATAGTAGATTTTTCAGGAGTCTGGTTTTTCTCCTCTGAGCACCCTGTCACTGTTCCGGAGGATAAAGCCCATCTCCCTGCTGCCTGCACTACAAGGGAACTCAGGTGAGGTTCTCCCATTTTCTACCTCCCTTCGGAAGGGTGGGACAGGAGAAGGGATTTGAGCTGATGTTGCTGATGTGGATGTTCAGGTACCTACCACACATGGGGCATTCCTTTGAGCCATGGTCTGGCTGGTCACATAGTCCTGGTCTGTGGACTTCCACTGTCCAGTCTCTCATCCTCACCTCTCAGTGGAAAGTCCTCATGTTCTGTATAGGGGTGAGTGACAGGTCCCAGCTGGCTTTCATACAGCAACTCTTTCTTTTTTTTCTGCATCAGTCGTATCTCTTCATGTTCGTCTCATGCCACAGAGAAGGCTTTTGAACAGATAGCCCTTCACATCTGGCTTCTGATGCTATCCTGTATTTCTGTGGTGACAGATGAAAATCTTGAAGTCAGGAAGATCATCAGAAAACCTTGTAGCTTTGGGAAGCAATGAAGCAATGAAGTTTAATATATGGAAAAAGTACTGAGCTCATGGACGTGGGGTTAAGATAAGCGACATACTTTTTCTTCCTTCAGCTAGGGACTGCAAAATTTTGTATGTGACAGGAAACCTCTGTCACTCCTGGACTTTGACATGATTGCCGTCTGTACTATGCCACCTGTAAGCTCCCTTGAGGGGTGCTGCACTATTGTGGAGCCTTACAAGGCGGATCTTCAGCGTACACCACCTGGAACACCATCACTCCTCTCTTATTCAAGTAACGTTACAAAAAGCTCTGTGTTTTGTGCAGCTCTTAGAGCTGAAACAGCGTACTGTTCCAGAGATTAACATTAGCAGTCACCAGGTGAATCACTCAAAACAGGCCCTCAACCAACAAGGGCTCTTCTGGGAAATACGGTTCTGCACTGGTTACAGGTGTTTTTTCTAACCAAGTTTTTCTCTACTTGCTGTTTTAGTACTTGCAATTATTTTAAAACCACCTCTCAACGGGCAGATCTTTTCCATCATTTGGCAAGGAAGGGAAATCTTGGCATTTCAGAAGGAGAGATGAGAATGTGAATAGGTTGGAATTACACAACAGTGCTGTCTGCCAAAGAGTGGCATGGCATTTAATCAGCCGAGAAGTGCTGTGTGTGCTTTATTGGAGAAATTAATATAAGAAATTAAATGTCTCTCTCATCTTCTGAAAGAGAGAAAGAAGAATGTTTAATTTAAAAAGTGAGGCTTCAGTGCCCACATCTTGTCCAGAAATAGCTTTGAGGTGAATAAAATACATGTTGAGATCAAAGGTCTGTGATGAGGCAGCAGGTTGCTCCTGTTCAGGGTATTACCTTGCATTTCCTTTGGTGCGCGCTGTAGCAGGAGCCAGGCAGGAAACAGGCAGCCTCACTGGGGCACCAGGCACACAGGCGCAGCTTTTCACTGCTGCGGTGCTGCACCATGCCCTCCAAATCCAGACAAGAGCTGGTGGCTGTGAAGGATTCAGCAGGAAGGTGGTGGTGAGGTTTGAGCGCTTGGCACCAGCTTTTCTTAGGCTGCTGGCAGATTTTTAGTCTACTTGGCTCAAGCATCACCTGCTTTATGCCTTTCCCTTTTAGTGTAGTACTTCAGCTAGACTGTTTTGTTCTCCCTTGGTTTCTGCTCCCAGACGAATCGAGGTATGCCCGGGACTGATGGCCCTAGCTAGCTGTCACTGTGTGTGCAGGTGGCTGTGTCCCTGGGACACCACAGGAAAAGGGCGGGGGGAGAGGGCAGTAACTCAGAATATGAGATCCAGCCTTGCTCCTTCTCCCCTCTCCCAAGCTAGGCAGTGGAGGGAGGTGGGGTAACAGCCGTTGGGCCAGCTATTTTGCCAGCTGTAGGGAGCCTTCTGTAGGCTAGGCTGCGCCAAGGCGAGGGCAGAGCACAAAGATGCCTCAGTGTGAAGGAGGCACGGGCTGCGCGGGTGCAGAATCCCAAGCCCCCATCTGCAGGATGTGTAGGAAGACCATGCATGGATATCTTGCTGTGTAGGGAGGTCTGGCTCTTTGCCTAGCAATCGTCTCTTCTTTCAGGGAGATGGTCACACACCAGAGCAGAAATGCTGAGGCTTAAACTCATATAGCCCCACGGAAAGGAAGCGCTTTTGCATGTGGGCAGTGAATTTTCACAGCCGACATCGTTAGGATAAAGGCTTTGTGTGACAGTGCATCACCCAGCCCCCTTCCAGCAGGACAAAGGCTGGCATTTGAATGCATGACCATTTTTCCTTGGCTCCTCTTCAATGCTTTTCAGACTGGGGAACCTCATTCACCAAGATTAGAGTATTGCTGGAACAGTAAAAGAAAAATAATGTCCAAGTCTCTGAAGGTGAGAAACAGAGAGGAAACAAGTAGTTAATCTAAGGTAAGTCAAGCCCAAAGTAAGTCCAGCACAAAACATCCAGCATGAGAACAAGCAAAAAAGGATGACCTGCCCAAAGAAGTTCTCTCTCCAGTGCACAACTCTGAAGAAGAAACCATTCACTTGGGCAGTACACTACTAGAATAATTTCATTGAAAATACATGCTTCCCACTATCTTGCACAATTTCTTGATAATGAGAGAGATATCTCCTTTTATGATAACTCAGTCAAAAGTTGTGATGTCCAGAAAAACATATTCTGTGCTAACTGACCAGTCTTCAGATTTATCTCTGAATTAGCCACAGCTTTGACAAGAATGTAGTCCATATGCTATTTTTCTTTCAAGAAGCTAGAATAATTTTTTTCTTCCTATTTTATTTTGCCAAACCTGACTTTATTTTGCTTGGTTGGCATTCTCACTGAAGTGAGACAGAGTGACCTTTCTGACCCAAAAGATGGATAAACACAAGTAGTTTAATGTGAAACAGTGTGCGATATGATGGGGATGGTTTCACTTGACAGTAAAGATGCGTTGCTTTCCTCCTCCCTTTGCTACTGACCTGCTGTAGGAGTTCAGGGAGCCACTCTGCCTCATTATCCTTTTCTTTCTTGCCCAGTTAGGCCATTTGCCTCTCTAGGAAAGGTCCAGATCTGTCTGTGTGCAGAGTGTGGGCCACACTGTGGCCCCCAATTCCAGCAGGAGCCCCATGGCATTACTGTAGTGTAATGTAGGGACAGATGGTGCAAGAAGAGCTTCACCAAGGCTTGCTCTCTTCACATTAAAACCCAAAATATAAACCAAACAGTCTGAGCCCTATCTCCAAACAGTCTGCACAGCTGAGGAGAGAGAAGCCCCTCCAATACAGCTCACTCACCTTCGTCATCTGCCTTTTGGATGAATTGCAGGCTGGAGGTGCCCTACCAAGCAGACAAGAATCAGGTGCCTTGGTTGGAATAGACATAAGGTTACAGATGGCTGAAGTGAGACACAGTGACTCCCATTCCATGAAACAACCGAATTCTGGGTTCAGAGAAGGAGAGTGAACTAGGAGACATGTAGAGATAAAACTGACAAAATGCAGCTCTAACTAAAAAGAAACATTAAGTCACTAAATGAAATTCTTGTTGCCAGTGTTGTGTTATTTCCTGCTGATGGTGCATATTTATGGGCTAACAGACCTTTCACCTTGTTGCAAATTTGTAAGCAAATTCTTTAAACCCTTTTAAAGTCTTAGCCTTGCTTAGGTGAGGAAACACTGGGCATCAGAATGTACTCCTCTGTGCCTGGGCTGCTTTGCTGGGAAACCTAATGTGATAAATGGGCTTTCTGGATAAAGGTTAATTGCTATCAGCAGAGTACTAAGATATTATATTGATGAAATTGTAGATGAGCAAATCTAGAGTGAGCACAGTACACCAGAGCTGAACATTTTACAATATTATTCTGTTCTGGCTTTCTTGTTTGTTTTCAATTTAAGGAGGAGACATTTTAGACATGTGAAAGATAGAGAAGTCTCCACTAGTTCACCAATACATAACACAGGGTTTGCCTACACAAAAACAAGGTTATCATAAAGGTAAAATTTTGCAGGACTGCCTTGATTCTGTGATTCTGTGATGGACCTGTATCACTGCAAAGAAGCCACACTAGCCAACTATTTTCATGGTTTCACCATGAGTTAACCCTTCCACACATGGTTCAATGGTAGCATCTTCTTAGTCTTCCACAACACATCTGCATAATAGGCATTGCAGACATTTCTGTGAACGAAGTTTGCTCCTGAAATTCCATTTCATTTCCAGTGCAGGTGTGTCATGTGCAACAGGTCTCATCCTGATTTGTCACTGCAAGCATTTTAAAAGCAGTACTGGCAATTGCAGCTGATCATTCTGCATTTGCTCTTTGCTCAGGCTGTGGAGAGTCGTGAATTCTGATTGTTGCAAATGCAGAAATCACATCCTGTCTCACTGAGGGAGCTCTACGAGACACATAGTTTTGCCAGTCCAGGTGATTTGATAAACTTTGATACAGAAATGATCTGATAGCATTCCAAAAGAGATGTTTCTGAGCTACTTTTCTAGTTTCTCACAATCAGAAATAACATGGTGGGGGTTTTTTTTGTTTGTTTTTTAAAGACTGCCAACACAGTGCTGTTCAGTAAGCACGTAGCTATCATGAGACTGTGAAATCTTCTGGCTCATGCAAGATGTAGTGGTGGTGTAAAAGCCCAAATGTGGAGAATACCCAGGAAAGAGGTGCAGCTGGTGCCTTACGGTCCCAGCATTTGCTCTGCGTAACAGCAGCGCACAGGACTGCTCTGAGGTGTGCTCACAGAGCATAAAGAGGACGAGGGCTGTTGAAAACACCTGACTGTGAGTGTTTCCCATCCTCAGTGCCATCCAGTCACCCTCCAGTGTTCTCCCTAAAATGTGGCTTAGTGTTAGAAAGACACATAAAAGTCCTGCTAGCATAGATGATGCCTTGTCTTGCCATACATCAAAGGATATATTCTTTCCCTTCAGAAGTGTGCTGCCCAACACCGTACCAGGGTTTCTGTGCCCCCTCCTCCTTTGGGATGCTGGTGCACAGCACCCAGATGTGAGTGGGGTCCACAGGCTCTTTGCCTCAGGCTACAGTGAAAGCTGGCTGGGGGCTGATGTGGGCCCAGCTGCATGAGAAGCAGATGGACTCAGACTGGGACAGAACTCTCCCAAGCAGCATCCAAGTGCAGGCACACCAAGGCAACACTACATCATCCTTGGATCAGCAAAAGAACCAGCTCCTGAAGGATTTCATTAATTTGGACTTCTCTGTGGTCTAGTTCTGTGCAACAAGGCAAGAGAAGCCCAGGAATACCCCTGCCTGGTACCTTCCTCTCTCTGTTAGGCATATTGCAGAGCCAGCACAGAAATAATTCACTTCGCTGCATATGAGAAAAGCACCCATGTGAATTACAGCTATCCAATGTGTACTTTGTTGGTTTCATTTCAGATTCTCTGCAGCTTTCCAGTTTTTCCCAGTGCTGCCGTCAGATGCATGCAGAGCAGCATTTAACTGTTGCTGTGTTCTCCCCACCATTACATGAAACAGAAAAACTGTTTTCCATCCTATTGGATGCATAGCCATGGCTTTAAAATATGTAAATGTAGTTCAGATGAACTAGAGCCTCCTACAGCTCTAGCTAAGAATCACCTGGATTTCCCAAGGTGGTCTGCTGAGGCTGAATTTAGCACAAGCTCAGGTCCAAGCAGTTTGCTTTATCTAGCATTTTAAAATACGGTAATTAGCTTGAACAAGTTAAAATCACGTGTCTAAATCCTAGACTAGATATGGCTTTAGCTTTATGTTGCTCAGAAAGGGCTTGATCCCAGCTGGTGGATGTGGGCAGAACAATTAAAGTATCCAGCTTTATGGTTGCTGGGGAGAATATACAGCCCCTTTGTTCTGGACACACTGCCAAGCAGCAGGCCTGGCCTACAGGCATTTAACTGCAGCAATACTGGCAGCATGAGACTGAGAGACAGAGCTAATAATATAAAAAAATTTATTAAGGGAATTCTTGCAATATCTTCAGAAAAACGTCCACTTATGCCACATGCCTTGGACATTTTTCTGCACACACTGTCCTACTCTGACTCCCCAAACTGATCCAAAATGTGGCTAAGAATAATTGGATCATTACAGACTTACAGGATCAAGATCCTTTGATCCTGCTTGTACTAGAACAAAAGAAATAAAAAAAGATAGAGAGTTAGGATGGACTAAGTCCAGGGTTCTTCCTAATCTCCTGTTGTCACTTTCATGTTGCTGGTTTATACAACTGTTTATAAGGAAGTTGTGCAAGTCCTCTTGCAAGTAGTGCAGTGATGTTCAAAATCCTGGTCCCACCGGTGAAAGACTTGATCCCAGTATAAACAGGTATTCCAAGAGCATGATTTAAAATAAAGAAGAAAGACTAAATTGGTATCAAATCCATTAATCTTTTCAGGATCCTCTGGAAATTTCTCCTTCCTGCACAACTCTATCTTTCTACTTTTCATAATTTTGTCTCTCTTCTCTGCCTGTTGAAGATCAGCATGTGTTAACTTATTCCTGCTGAAAATCTGAATCTTGACTTTGAAGACTGCTGACTGCAAGGCAGAGGAAACATTTCTTTCCATTTCTTCTTAAAATCACAGATCTCTAAATTGAAGTATGATCACTGCAGACCCAAAAGCAGGAGGTAGTGCTAAGAAAACTCTGGAGATTTTGTATGTCCCGGTTCCTCTTTCTCACACGTAAAGAGAATCCTCTCCCCTGACTTTATGCCTTGGATCTTACCGCAGAGCGGGAAATAAAAGGCTGCTCCCTTCAGGTCTAGTTTTGATAGATAGGGGGCTTTTTGTGGTGTAGTGGGTAGGGTTTATTTTTTGTTTGTTTGTTTGGTTTGTTTGTTTGTTTTTGTTTGGGTTTTTGTTTGTTTTTGTTTGTTTGTTTTTCTCTTTTTTTTTTTCTCAGAGGGGCTAAAGAGGACTGAAGAAGGGAAGTGCCCTGGGACTGATGTGATTGCTGTGTGCAAGGGGAGAGGAATCTGGCTGGGAGGCAGGAAGAAAAATTTGTGGTCCCATCAAAGATGGTAAAATCCATGTTTAACTAGGGAAAGATTGGCCTGAACCTGGTCTTCCTGAGTACAGTTTGCATGTGCTTGAGCAATGGGCAGGCCACGGCACATGAAAACCAGCTACAGAGATGACACTAGTGCATCTCACTTGTCTGAGTGTGTTGGCACTTATTTCTTTGTTTGCCCTATATTTACCGAGCCTAGACAGGTCCTTAATTAGTTTAATTATTTTGTCACTTCATGCTTGAGTCAGAGACATTCAAGATTAAATGGTTGGTACCCAGCAAATTCTGTCAAAGTTGTTCTTGGTTATCACATTACAAATCCAGTCCTGCAACACAGTCCCCTCAGTATAGTGTCAAAAAGTAGATATCCCATCTAACTCCACCTGAGATTTACAGATCTGGCCATGCACTGGAACAGCAAAATGACTTGAAAAGGATATATACACATATACGCTCAAATCATTTATACACGCGTGATGACTGAGGTCCCAGACAAACTCCAGGCAGGAGATCACTCTAAGTAAAGGCTTTTGCACACTTTTTTT
Source organism: Psophia crepitans (assembly GCA_013399095.1). NCBI lineage: Eukaryota > Metazoa > Chordata > Aves > Gruiformes > Psophiidae > Psophia > Psophia crepitans. The sequence continues at coordinate 39,463 of VWZZ01001827.1, forward strand.
CCATCCTTTCCTGTGTCCTCAGGCTGTTAGAAAGTGCTTCCTTTGGCATATCTGACAATCTCTGGCTTTTACAATAGCTATACTCAGTGATCATCAACAGGAATGTGTGAAAGAATGATAAAGCGCAATACAAAGTAGAAGTGAAAGACAAGCTCCTCAGAAGGGCTTTTTTCTAGTTAAGCATTGCCTCTGAAAAGGTTAAGAGTTCAAGCATTTTGCAAATCTCTTTACCTCATTAGGAGATCCTAAGGGGACAAAATCTCTGCCCTCCTTCCTCATTCAACTTCTCCAAACAAGTCCCATCCTTTTACTAAGTCCCAAAATAAAGTGCAAGGCAAAGGAATTTATTAATTTAGGTATCCTGGTTTACTTGAAAATGTGCAGCAGACTTTTCAAGAGGTAGAAGTACAAAACCATTATTGATCAGTTTTGAAAACCTGACAGGATAGCTTATGATCCCAGTTCATAAGGCACTGCTTTGCTGGTGCAGACCATACTGGGAAAAAAGAGTTTGGGTGGCAGATGAGGTGAAGGACCATGGAAGAGAGCTTACCTAGCCACACCGTTGCATGGCACATTTTCATGAGGCAGAGCTGTCACTCTAGCATCCATCATGTGGTTATGATTATGACACCACCCCACCTTTTATACAGGAGGAACTTGTCATTAGGACAATCTAAGGTGTTTTAAAAAGGGTAATTATTTTCTGATTTTTACTCTACTGATACAAAGTGAGACGAATGTTGCCAGGTCAATCAGAAGTTTAGCAACAGAGCCTAAATCAGACATTGGGCTGACTGATAGGTCAGCATTAGGTTAATCAGGTATTTATAAAGCCATATTATTTCCTAATCTGAATGTGTCCACGCTAGAGGGTGCTGCACAGCTTTTCTAAAGTAATTTCCAGTATTTCATTTACTTAAGCAGGTATTGACCTCAAGTGAGACTTCTTTATGCTTGACAACGAGAAACTGCATGTGGGTATGCGCTTTTTGAGAATTAATCTCATAAGAACGAAAAGACACTTTTTTAGATCAATGCATTTGCAAGTGCATTTTCCCAGGAAACATTGTACACATACATATAACTATACATGTACATAAGCTATTTGTTTCATAAAGCCAATAAAAAAATTATGAATTACAATACAGAATTTTAACAGAGGTGGTGCAACAGAGTTTTTCAGTGTTTTTAAAAACAGTTTCAGTCAAAATGTTGACAGTCAAAATTTTATTTTTGAAAATATAGTTATGGTAGATTGTTTTACCAAACTCAAATATACCAGAAGCAGCCTAAATGACTATTAACTGCCTTTCAGAGGTATACATACAGTTTTTTTCAAAAAACCACTATTTTTCCAGTAACTTTAAGAAAATTAATTAAATTAACAAAATCCTCTTAATCTGAAAATGACGTGGGATGAATCTGTGTAGCTCAGGGACTGTGAGCACAGGTTAGCTACAACAGCAGGAGGAATGACAATTCTAATTAGTCAAGGGACTGAGTGAGATTCTGCTCCCTCTTGCAAGCGAATAAATCCAGAGGAATACTGTTGAGGTTTGCAGTGGCATTAGTTCAAAATTATAGCATCAGCGTCATGCTACCAGAGGTGTGAGTGTCTGTCCTTAAAAAGGAACATGCATACACATGTGTGCACAGATGTGCATGCGTAGATATGCACGGAGCGTGAACATCAGCACGTCTCAGCTACATTCTTTGGAATGATTTTTTTTGGCCTGAGAGTGGGAAATGAATTTTGCTGTTGGGAATGTCAGAGCCCAGAATAGCTATTATAGAAGGAGTTAAAGGATAGTTTTCTCAATGGGCAACTCAGCAGGTCCTAAATCAAACACCGGTGAGAGAATCCATACCATGTGGAATTGAAATGGACGTAAATTATGTTACTTTCTTTCCTAAGCTGTCTTCTGTACTACAATTACCTTATGCTAGCTTTAGCCAAATTAGCACATCTATTGTATTTTTAGATATCTGACTAGAGGTACTGGTGAGAATTAATACATTACCTGCACACAGATCCAAGAAATGCACAATTTTGAGCTGCTCTTATCAAACCGTGTCTTTTCTCTGATCTTAGGTCCGTAACATGCGCAGGCATATTCTCTAAAAATCTATGTTCTTTAATATGATTTGCATAAGATCTTTCAAGAAGATTGTGGGAATACTGGGTTATTCTGGTGATAAATTTATGACTGAGATGAAAAGGAATTTTGTCAATAATTCAATCAAGCTGCTACGATTCATTTTTCAATGTATTCTCCTGCAGTCACAGGTATGTGTCCTTTGAAAATGACTGCGTGGTAGTGGAACATGTTGACCTGAAAAGGCAATATGGCTGGATAAGTATGGTATGCATTGATAAATGCTGAAAGAAATGTCTCCCAGATATATTTTCTTTCAGTAAGGCACCTGCTAGAATTGGAGAGAAGAGACTTGGAAATCAAAAATTTCTCTCAGCAGCAGCCAATGCTGCACTTGACTGCACACATTTTGGAGCTCTCCACTGACTGTCTCCAGTTTCTGTGTTGAATTCCCACCTCTCTACCACTTCAAACCCACATGGCACCCCTGGTTTCCTTGTTCCCTGACTTTCGGAGAAGTCCCACTCCACCTGCTCTCCATGGCACACTTTGCTACGGCAAAAGCTCTACCCTCATACATCTGCTGCTTGTGGTGTTTTATAGCTGCCATAAAAACAATTGGTTTCATGTTTGGATGGAAGCAGTAAGCAAAGTTATTGAAGTCAGACGTGACAGCTTTATCAGAAACCCTGGTAAGTTCTGAAATTTAGAGCAAGCTGTTTGGACAGGGGAGATAATTCCAGGTGCACGAACAAGGTGTCATCTGCTTTTGTCCTCCAATTTTGTGTGTCTGATGTGCTACTCCAGGTGGCTGCTCAATGGACCATGACAACCCCCTACCGTGCTGAATTCCTGTTCAGAAGCAGCCACTTCAGAAAACATATTTGGAATGCTTTATCCACTGGTGTGCTCTGCACATGCCGTGGCTCAGAAAGCAAGGTTGATAAGGCCTCCAACAGAGCAGAGGCACCCCGACTGGGGAAGATGGAGAAGGTACTCTCCTTGCAAGGAGGAGTTGGGCAAGGCAGATCACAGCAACCTACTCCTGAGCCCTGCTCAATGGGCATCATGGGGTTTGGGAGGCAGAGCATGTTGTTGGGCTTGTTCAGCCTGGAGAAGAGAAGGCTCCGCAGAGACCTAATTGCAGCCTTCCAGTACCTAAAGAGGCCTACAGGAGAGCTGGAGAGGGACTGTTTATCAGGGAGTGCAGTGACAGGACAAGGGGTAATGGGTTTAAACTAAAAGAGGGGGATTTAGGTTAGATATTTGGAAGTGCCTCCCTCTTTACTGTGAGGGTGGAGAGGCACGGGAATAGGTTGCCCAGAGACGTTGTGGAGGCCCCATCCCTGGAAGTGTTCAAGGCCAGGTTGGATGGGGCTTTGGGCAGCTTGGTCTAGTGTAGGGTGTCCCTGCCCATGGCAGGGGGGTTGGAACTAGGTGATCTTTGAGGTCCCTTCCAACCCTAACCTATGATTCTATGATTCTATGTCTGGTCAGGGCTCTGATGCCCCTGCCTTTTCAACATCTTTGAATGGTGGTGGTACTTCATCCTGCAGAGTACAGGTAAATCTAGCCAGGGACAAAGCATGGTATATGTTTCTGTTCCAGCAGCATAAAATGCATTGGATGCCCATTTATCAGTGTGCCCACTGCACCTTCCCCTCCAGCTCATTGGATGGACATTTTACTGATGTCAGAGGACATTGAAGAGCCACTGTTAGAAATCCAGGCACGCAAACTGTCAGTCATGATTTACATTGAAAAGATCGTCATTGACTGAAGAAGATTAGGCATTGGTTAGGCATTGGAACAGGTTGCCCAGGTAGGTGGTGGAGTCACCGTCCCTGGGTGTGTTTAAAGAAAGGTTGGATGTGGGACTTAGGGACATGGTTTAGCGGGTAATAGGTGGAAGGGGGACTACATGATCCTGGAGTTCTCTTCCAACCTTAATGATTCTATGATTCTATAATACTGGCATTCCATTTGCTGACAGCCAGGCAACTCTGCACATTGTGAGCCTTGTGAGAGTGAGATGCTCAAGTCCTGGAACAATTGCTCCACACCAGGGGAGTCAAAGGGGCAATGCTCTTGTTGCTGTTTTCCTCTCCACTGGCACTTGCACGGTGATCCCTGAAGGCCTGTGACCGAGCCTGCTAGCAGTTCAGTTGACTGGTATCTGGCACTGAAGCAGTGAGAAGATGGCTGTGTATTTCCACTCTCCTTAAGTGGGGTGCAGAAGTCAGAGCCACAGTCTTGTTGACTTCTCTACCCTTATTGAAAAAGCATTTCTGGACATGGGAAGGCCAGGCAGGGTGCAAAGCCCCAAGGAAACACTTTCCGTTTCATTCTGAGAAATCTTTAATCATCAGTAAATGGCTGTAATTTCTTTGAAGGTCTCCAGTACCTTTTGTCTGAAGACCTTCATCCTGAAGCCAAGGAAACGTTCATGTTCCTCTCTGGCTCTTCAACTCACTTGATTTTCATGCTACTCTGTGTTTGTCTATGTTTTTTTATGGGACACAGAAAGAAGAGAGTTTTTTCTCTTTTTTTGACTCTAAATAACTTCTGTCTTCAGACAAGGTGCTTTAACTGGTACCCTGTCCACCCCACATTTCCTCTCCCTGTGAGAGATGCTCTTCCCATATTCCTTACCACATTATTTGTAGGGAGTGAAAAATAAGCATCTTAACTAGAAGACAAGAATCCACTCACATCTATTCCCAGAGGAGGAATAGCCTCACTTGAGGTCCAGAGGGAGCATGACACTGGGCGAAATCTCACTTGTGCTTTCTCAGGGTCACTTTCAAGCCAGATCTCCTAAAACTGTGTGTTTAAGGAGGCATAAAATGCACACTTCCTCTCCCACTTTGTTTGAGTTATGATTCAGTGTGGTGCTTCTCTTCTCTAAGGCTTGTCCACAGAGTATAGCCATTCAACGGAGCAGCTAGCTGGTGACATTAGACCTTTAACCTAGGGAACAGCAATGTCTGGTGATGCTTGCATTTCAAAACCTGGTGGACCACGTGGGTGGGCTGTTTTATTTGCACGTGGCACTATTTATATTTTCTTGTGTTAAAAACCTAGGAAACTGCATAGAAATATATGTGTATATATATATAAATTGCACCACATGTTGCCAAAAGAACATTAGAGTTTAAAGTTGAGTACTTGGGAGTTAGGTAATGCCAAAAACACTTGAACTCCCTTGTGTGTGCACATTATGAGACAGTCTCGCGTTACAGGATCACGTTACTCCTGTTTCCACAGGACAGACAACACTAGGTGCTGTAAGCTGGAGGAAAGCTTGACTCCATGTCTCTCCTGCTACCGCGACAGATATTAGGGGCTAAAATGCAAACCAGCAAACTGTGAGGAAAAGGATAGGGCTTGGAAACAGGTGTAAGCAGGAAAATCAGCCGGTTAAGATGCAACAGCTTCAAAGCGTGCAGCAGTGTTTGGCGTAAGTGTTCTGACTGCAGGTTGCCTTTGCCTTCACACTACCCCTCATGCTCCAATCTGCCCTGGGGACTTTATGCTGACAATTGTAATTATGACAGGCAATAAGATTCACCAGCGCGGGAGAAATAGAAAGGAAAGGGAAAGAGTTGTAGAGACAAAACATGCTTTGCTTGCTGCTTCACACTGATGTTCCAGAGGTGTGGGAATGGGATGGGGTTTTGTAATGCTAAATTGCAGAGCTATGTGACAGGTCAGCAGTTCTGCTAGGTTTCTCCTCCACACTGGCGTGGAGTATCAAACTCCATGCATTCAGGCACTCTGCAGCTATTTTATTGTTTATTCCAGGGAGCACAGTAAACCCACTGTCCCCAGGCGTGTGTAGCAGTCTGCTACATAGTAACGCTCTGGTGTTACAGTAAAGAAAAAATCTTGATCCAAAAAAAGAAGAAAAAGATGAAGAAAATTAAAAGCGAGAAAGAGAGTGTAAACATAGCCTGAAAGTGTCTTCAGTTCGCCAAATCTGCATTCATAACAGTAACAATGTGTTTATTAATATTGAATTAACTTCAAACAAACACCAAGGACTGAGGTAAAATCAGTGTCAACCAGAAAAATGGCATAGGAACAGTATAGATGAAAAGTGTCCTCAAGGTCAGCTTTAGGACATCTGTTGTTCATAACACGTGTCTATATATAAATATAAAATTACTTGGATGAGGGTGTTGAAAGCCCAGGCAATATCCAGCTCTGGTTTCCGTTTGTTCACTCTGGAGTAATTCCACAGACTTTAGTGGAGAAGGTCCAGATTCACCCTGGTTAACAAATGGAGAGCACAATCTGACTGGAGAGCTCTAAGTTTACAGATGATGCAGAAGGTGGAGGATGAGCAAATAACAAGAAACAGCGTAACCAGATTCCAAGGGATTTGGATTATATTGAGATTTGGAGCCAGCAGATGGCAAATGCTGTTCATTGTCAAAATGATAAAATAATGAGGCTGAATTCAAGGAGATGTTCTAGGGAATAACTGCTACATACAGCACAAGTCTCATCACAACTAGAAAAGACATTATGGAAAAATGATTGAAGCCCTCAGCCTGTTACACGGCTACAGTAAATAAAAAGACCTGTGAGATACTGCGGTTAAGTGCTGTAGTAGAGGGAGAGAATACTGAAGAAGATGCACAATAGCCATACTTATCTAAGGCACTTGCTAGGCAATTGGCTTTGGTTCTTACTGTCAGTATATAAGCAAAGCTATCCGATCATTTTCCTCACCTCTGAGATGGCTCAGCACTGATCTGGCCAATGCAAGTCAGGAGAAAGGATACCTTCGCATGGCCTTGTCTCCACCCTTCCTTCCAGTACAACTGCTAGATTGCAGTTGATCAGATGAAGGTGGAGCACACCTCAATGACACACAAGCATTGTACAGCCCCGCAGGAGAGACTGCAAACCCCAAGGTCTCTCCAGAGAAGAGTGCTTTAGGCTGGTAGGTAAGTCAGCGTTTCAGGAAATCTACATACTCTGTCTGGGACCCGTATGTTGGTCCAGCCTTGTGATGAATTTGGAATAATCAGCGTGAACACATGATGTTCAGGAGGAGACAGTCTGTCTCTATTCACACATTCGTGCTCTGTGCTGGCACCATTCTCAGTCCCAGACTAAGCAGGACCAAGAGAAACCTTGTCTGAAAACCCATGGGTACTATTACGAAGACGACTATTTTTGAGGATTCAGGTTACTTATAAAGGGCAGATACCGCACCTTCCCTGTTCATAAAAAATATGTTCACATTAATTAACTTACCTTACAGAATTATATAAAAATTAGAGATGAAAGTAATCTGTTATTAGACAGCTGGCAGCCTCTTCCTCAGGGGAGTGATAGGACATTATTTCCTATGCTGTAAATTCCTAATCTTAGCATCGTCTTAGTTCACCAGTTCACCTTAATTTCATGATTCTAGTCTTTATATTTACTAGATCTGCCTGGATCATTTTGGAGCCAAAACACTGACGTGTTGAAATAACATCTTTCGTAGTGATACTATTGATTTTGACTAAGTTGAGCAAGAAAGTGAGGCTTGATTTTGATTTGAGCTTTGTTCTTCCAAAATCAACCTCCCTGGTAAAACACCTCCTGCATGTTCTAGTGTACTCAACTTTCCTAATCTGATAGTCATTTGTTCTGTCTCCTTTGAAGTTCCCTGTGTGAGGGCAACTCTGGTTTATACAGGACACTGCTGGTTATAGCTTCCCCAGCCCTTCTTCAACAGCCAGCAGTTGCCTTATTCTCACTTTGGCAGGCTGGCAAGCCGGGCTGAACCCTGCACCACCTGCACAACCCTCTGGCAAGTGGTACAAAGAGTAGGTGGGGAGAAGTGTGTGAGATAGCAGTGCACACAGTGACGCTTGTGGTGTGTGCCAGCCACGTGTCTAAGCCTTAGCATTTTATAGAGAGGTCTCTTTGCTCTCTTAGCACTGACACCCCCTCTGGCAAAAAATTTACTGCCAACCCTTTGCAAAAATCACAGCAGACATCTAACATCCAGAAGCTGCAAAAGGATCTGGAAGTTACTCCTGAAGGAAAAAAACCAACCCACCAACCATCAAAAGGAGTTTTAACTCTAAAAAAAGGATCAAGGGGTGGAGGAGAAGACCAAAGTCATTCTACGAACTTATTTAAGGATGTCCTTATTGCAGTTACTTCTGTGTGAAAATGCATAGGTCCTATGCTGTGGACCAGTTTAAAACCAAATGGGAGAGATTTCTATCAGAAAAGTCCATGATCAAGCAGTTTAACAGTCAGCATTTCACAGATTTAAAGGTCAGCAGGGACCATTAGCTCATTTAGGCCAACATCCGGTAAAGCATACAGGCTGTAGGACTTCATCCAATTACCTCTGCATCAAACCTATAGCTTTTACATGCCTGTAGCACATCTTACTCTGAAGAAGTGTGTTCCCCTGGCCAGCCACTTTCACCACCAAAAGAATGCGCTTTCCTAGCCATTTGGCTGTGTAAACGCTGGAAATGCAGCAGTTTCAGCTGGTCACACCACATCTGGGACTGTGGTATAAAAGAGGGATGAGCAAATCACCCAACTCTTGGATCCACAGAGTAGTGAGGGCTGAGGGAACAAGGAACAGTGACAATTGGGAGGTGACTGTGTTTTTCATGGATGACATGGGTATGAGGCTCACCTGGGCACACAGCTGTTTCTCCAGGAAGAGAACATCTGAGTTATGAATTACAAGTGGTAATTTTGCCTTTATACTGGTATTTTCAGATCTTTGACAAGTGTTGTCTTTGTGTCAGACAAAAAATGCCTGCCAGGCAGCAAACCGGTTTCTAAATGCACTAGTCTTTCAATAATTTTTATTTTTTTAACTAGCAAGGTTTTTTCCAATATTTCCATGTTTAAGAAAAGGTATGGTTCTACTTTTCAATTTAAAGGACTATTGTCAATCTGGAAACTTAACTAAGAGACCGATATATGTTTAAAAAAATCTTTTGAAATAGATGTGGGCAGAATTTGTTGCAAATTTTGTCCTTTCTCTGTTTGCATGGTAGTCAAGAACAAAATTTTATTTCACAAGAAAATTACTTTTTAATGATAAATTGTTATTAATGGTTAATTCCTTCTAAGTGGGGTGCTGCTTTAATTTCCTGTATATATTTTTGGATTTTTTTTTTTTTTAAAGAATGAATAGAAGAATTTATGAGTACTTTTACATACATCCAAAAAAGTCTGTTTCACTTCTATTGAAATACAAGTCTTCGTACATACACGTGGTGATTCCTCAAGTACTGTTAACAATGAAAAATCCTATGCATAAAGCCAGCAATTGTCAGAAATTGGGAGTACAGTGAACATCACATGTGCATTGCAGGAGTAGGACTGAATGTATTACACAGGCATTCATACCCAGCTCCAGAAAAAAATGCACTTAGTCCAGGGATCACACCAAGAAACAATCATGCAAAGCACATGCTCAGAATACAGGTTTGAGTGCATGTCTCCATCCCTACCTACAAACTCTCTGTGAACATACCTCGGCACAGCGACTCATCTCTAGCTGTTCCTACGCATTGCCCAGCGATCACGGTTTGGTATCTCCCTCCAGCAACGTGTGCTGGCAAGGCCTGTTTCCAACACATTCATGTTTTCCCTCAATTGCCCTCCAGAGGCTGGAGGTATTCTGTGGCTCTTTGCTTATGGGAGCGGTGAGTTGGATTTGCTCACACCATCCACGCCTGCTAAGCTTCAGCACTAAGTGTAGCTCCCTTGGTCATTCAACATGCACATCCTCTCTGCACTTCCTGCTTGGAAGACGAGTCTGGCCTCACTAAGCTCTGCTTTCGCAAGCCAGCCTCCTTGTTTACATCGGAGTAGCAAATCTACTGAGGAGGCCAATTAATTGAATTGCCTCTGTGGCCAGTTTGATCTATCAAGCTAAATTCTTAATAAAGAATAATAGGCAATGGTGCCGGCCACAGAGATTATTTGGTTTCCAGGAAACAGCCTGCGACTGGGAAACCAATATGTTCAGTGCTGGGCTGCCAAACTGCCAACACAATCCTCCTGTTCCGTCCTGCAGGCAGCTAGCGATCAGCCTCTGGTGAGCTTGGCCAGCCTGAAAAGCAACGGGAAGAGCTGCCGTGAGCTCCCCTACCTTGTCAGATTTCCAGTAATATGTCAGAGCAGTTGACCCCTGGATGACTCAGCCACATCTCAGAAGGGAAATGCCTGGCAAGAAGATCATGCTGGAGGAAAGGTTTTAACAGCTGGGAGAAGCAGCACTGTCGTTGCGGCAGAAGAGGAAAGGAAGAAGGAGAAGAGCAAGTAAGACCTGGCCTACTTGCAGACCAGCCTGTGAAGCTCAGGAGGCAATGGATGCCACTGTTGATGGTGGACAGGAGTTTTCACAAGTCAAGGCCATCACAAGAGCCAGAGGTATCAAGCTCTGGATAAGTTGCTCTGTAAGATGAGAAGTGTTGTATCATTACTCACACGTTTTCTTACAAAACCCAGTTAGACTGCGATTTCAGAAATCATTGGCCAGGTTCACCAATAAGATCTGTCTGTTTTGCTACTGCTCCAGGGGCTGAAACAAGACATCAAAGTGCCTTGCCTGATGAGAATGTGTGTGTGTTGCTTTATGCAGCCAGACAAGCAACAAAGGAGATGAAACATGCCAGGGACTCCAGCCCCTTAATGTCTTCTCCAGGGTGGGACACGTGCTCTATCAAAAATAAACAGCCAGCACCATAAGGAGAATTACTGCCATTACAGAGAGGCTATTCATGGATGACTGTAGCTATAGAGCCTATGTTCCCATGGCTTCATGTCCCATAGCTAAACCATAAACCCACTCTGCTGAAGTCTTCTGCACCCCTTGTTTGACACTGTATCCCCAACACTTTCCTGTTTCTTATACAGATAGCCTCTATCTTCAGCTGTCTCTGTTGCCCTTTTATGTACTTGAATATTTGTCCCGCAAAACCAGCTTGAGAGCTGAGGAGAGACCAGAACAATGACTATCCCAGCTGTGAGCAGTGGGACACATGCAGCAAACACGAGCTTTACATTACATGTGTGTATCCCTCTGGAAATATCTCAGTCCTTTGGCTGTTTTCAGTGCCCTTTGGGCACAGCTTGATTTTCTAAAGTTCTGACAGAGTGAAAAAAAGGTCGTAGACAAAGATGTCACTAGGTCCAGACCCCCCAAGAAAGAAATCAAAATTTCCAAACTCTCTGAAGGGACAAGTACCACGTCAATGTCAGTGGTAGTCTGTTCAAAGAATAAGCCATGGTGGTTTAAACACCTGTGATATTTATTGCTTACACATGCTCTCTCTTTTATGTCTCTCTTCAGCTTCTCAGGTGGGAGGAATTTCTCCTATCCTGAAGCGTAAGTCAGTCACTTAGAAGGGATACTGATGCCAGGATCCTGCAAAGGTAGCAAGCATAACAAAACCACTCTCCAAATGTTTGGATTTCAGTAACCAGGAAAATGTCCTATAATCTACCTGGAGTTGGTTGGAGGTTTTCTAATGTCTCTGAGTACAAAGCCAGGAACTCTTAACCACCTTGCAGGTGTGCCCCAAGCCAGAGTCTTCCACTCTCCCATCTGGCACTCAGTGAGCATCTATTTCTCTGGGCAGCTGCATGATTTGGTAGCCATCAGACAGTCCATATATGACTTTTGGGGTGGAGTTTTGATCTGAACCAAAGAAGAGAACTTAAGAATACAGAAAACAAAAAGGCATTCCCTTAATCCTGGCCATTTACTTCTTCAGGAACTGATGCTGAAGAGTTCAAAAAATACTTATACCTCGATTTAATATTATAATCAGGATTTTGCACTGGGATTAATGGGTCTATTGACAAGATTCTGCTTACAGACGTATGTAACTTTGAAGGATTAGTACCATCAACTGTATAATCACAAGAGGTACAATACACATATGTTATAAATCTGCACATCTGTCTTCCTCATCCCAGGTATGCAAACCTAAGTGTCATTGTTCACTCAGGCAAGGAAATCTTGCATTTCCGTGTGCAGAAGTAAGTTCAGGCAATATAAAAAACTGCCTTAATTCTTGATCTTCTCTGGGATTTCCCCCATGACTGACTCTAGGCTTCTGGAAAGTTTGCAGTTCAGTCCCAAATGTTATTTCTGCCAGTCTTCTGGGATGAAGCATTTCCCTTTACCTTTTCCTTCAGTCATGCCTTATAGAGTGAGTGGCTTATAAAGGCCGCTTCTCTCTTCACAGTGGTTTAAGGCTTTACTTTCTGTTTGAAATTGCTATTTTCTCCCAGAGTTGAAAGAGAGAAACCATTGCCGCTTTGCAGGCATTTGACCCTCCACTTCACTGACACACCAGAAAGGTAAGCTGCTCTGCATAAGCAGCAAAAAAATGGTACTCAGGAGCCACACGTTCCACAAAGATTCATCTACGCATCTCATGTTTGCTGCTCATGCAAGAACACAGTGGCTGTGGTTCTCACTTGCTCAGTTTCTTTCAGTAAATTTCCACCAGCAGGACACTTGGCCCCATGCATGCCTGTTCTACTCTGTAATGAAGGTTTTCCCTTGTATTTTAATATATTTTTGTAATATCACAAGCTTAGTTATATTTTTATTATTATTATTATTTCTTCCCAACAACAGATTGGGTAACAGAAAGCTGCAGTAATACTGCAGTGCTTCATAATGCTCTGGCTTTGCTCTTTGGAGAGTAGAATTGCCTGCATTATAATATTAATGGAATATAACGCGGGGACAGTACAAATGCTCCAGAGATACAAACCGATGGTCAGTCTAGTCCAGGGACTGCCTACAGCAGTGGCTGGCAATCAAATGCTTTGGAGGAAGCAATAAAATGTGCGTAATATTTCTTTTGTTGCAAGACTCTTCAGCACAGGGAACTCCTGTCCCAGCCCCAGCTGCAGATCAGTTTATTCCCCAAACAACAAGGCTAAGTACCCCACAGAAATGTTATCCCAAGCAGTGTAATTACAAATGCAGATTGACTTCATTTAGGGCATCTAATCCCTTTTTGGAAGTCTTACTGACAAGTCTGCTTCTCTGCATGGCAGCCCAAATTTAATTAGGCTTTGTGCAAGGGGAATTCCCCATCAGCCTATGGTTGCCTGCCTTTTAATTCCATCACCTGCCCTCCTCTCCCAGGTTCCACAGATAAATACGCATCAGTGCATGGCTTGCCATGGTTTTCATCCTGGGGCTGCACATTCAGCACCCATTCCCCACAGGACCTGCATCCTGGCATTTTGCAGCACCTTGTTCAAACTCTCTGCTGTACCTTTCAATAGTTGCAGCAGAAAAGGGACTGTTCAGAGATCGCACGCCTTCTCCTCTCCCCAGGGCCAGCTTTTCCTGGGCACCAGTTTGTCATTAAGGCCTTTCTCGAGAACTCCCCTCCCCCCCTGCCCCGCCCCGAGAAGAGTAGACCTGGAGTGGACCCTTAGCAGGAACTGAGGAGACATCTGTCACACAACAAGTCTCAAGGAGAGGTTTCTTGTTGGGAGGAAGGGACGTTGCCTGATGGGATGGGTGGGGAGCATGGCTGAACTGGGCTGCTGATGTGGGAAGAGCACATCTGTATTTGAAGAGCAAGCTGCCCAGAATATGGAGGTTTTTAAAGACAGACAGCCTGAAAGCACAAAGCGTTTTTTCGATGAGCCTTGCTTTTGACATTTCCCTGGAAAGCTGTCTGCCACAGCCTTCTCCCTTATAAAATTAAATTTCAAAATATAATAAAAATAATTTTATCAAAATGCAACATTCCAGTAAAGGCTGCAATTCTTCATTTCAGTGTTGCCATTTTGCCCATCATAATGCCATGCAAGTGTGCCAAATTCATCGCACCAAAAGCTTGGCAGAAACACTTTGATAATTTTAATCAAAACTGGTGTGTTTCTGTGGAATGTTTTAATCTAATCAAAAGGGCATTTTCTGTCAGGCAGCTGCTCAGTCAGAATGTTTTTGACCAGCTCTAATCCGACATTTAGCTAGTAGTTTCCAAATGCACACAAGACACTTAGGCACTCAAGGCCCATTGCAACCCTGAGGAGCTTCTTGCTCCTGATACACTTGGTACTGGTTTGTGTTGTCACCCTTCTTCCACTTAACATTCAGTAATGCCAAGAGGTGACAACAGAGAAGCAGAAAGTCACCCAGAAATTAAGGGAAGGGGTCTGAAATACTGTTGAGAGCAAAGCTGGGGTGGAACTCCATCTGAAGCAGAGCTGGCTACTGTGCAATTAGATTTGGCCACATGCCCGCAAGGGCACAAAGGAAGCAAATGAGTCCCAGGAGAGGGACACAGGTCTTTTACTGGCCGGGAAACTTTCTTAAAAGGTCTTGGAATGAGAAAACCACACCTAGCTGCCAAGACTTTACCAAAGGCCTGTCACATCAAGAAATCTCTTTCTAAACTGACATCCTTGGTGCAATGGATCCAAAAGCCATCGAGCTGAACGAGCAGGGAACCAACCACTCACGCCTGAGACCATGTGGCTGAGGCAGTATATAGCGTTTCTTCTCATCTTGCACTATTCCTATAGTCTTGCTATCTTATTTTTCCTTTCCCCATCTTGAAGATTGTGGCTTGCAGAACTGAGAAATAAATGCATTTAAAAACTCATAGATAATTGCATATAAGACCTTTGACAGCTTTAATCAACATATGGAATTTAAATATATATTGCTATTCCCCTGTGGATTAGTAACACTTTTAAATCTGCCTTGAAATCAATATTTTGCATCAGTGACTGAACAAAATTAGCAGTGGGCTTGGACTGAAATTGAAACCTGCGGCTATCCTCATTGCATCCGCACAGCTCTGTCCCTCTAGGAGACTGTGCCATCTGGTACGTTGTGAGCAGGACGCTTGTCAGGCAACAAAATTGAGTCAAGGAGCTTTGGGGGCTAGAAGCTCTTCAGAGTTTTACTGAGATTAGGAACAGACCTTACACTTAATAATCACTGTGAACTGTAAGTACTAATCCTCTCATCCATATCCTCTCCCATATCAGAGCTGCTCAGAGAGTCAGAATTGACTTTGTACCCCATTTCTTAGTACACCTCTCCAAAATGAAGTTTTCCAACTAAGTGGGTCTCATCTGTGGTGGCTGCTGAAGTAAACTGAAAGTAGCACCTGAAATAAATTTCTCCAGCATGACCTTTCTGCAGGACACAGAGCCCAGGACCTTGAAGCATCTTAATTCTCAGTTGGCAAGATGCTGTGCATATCCCTGACATGCCTACATCCTCATTTGACCTGCTGCAGGCCATGCGTGGCTGGTAAGTCAGTGTAATTTGCTCTGCAGGAAGATGTGTAGCTTTCAATAAAAAGAGAATCCACCACTTAGCTTCCAGCAATTACTCTATCTGCTAAACGTTTCCATCCTTTTTTGTGTTTCTGGCTTCTGAATTTAGGAGGATTTTTAAAGTTTTTTCTTCTCTCTAGTGTCTTACCTTCCTATTGTTTTGTTATTTGCACACCACTCTTTATACGACTTTAAAATTTACATATTCCTGAGCCTTTTCCCGTGCAAAAATGGACGGCAGTCCAGCAAATTTTAAACTTGTAATTGTTAGTTGCCTTGCATGGTCCCTTGTCAGTGCATCAGTAGCCACAGGATGAAAAGCACTGCTCTCAGAGTGAATAATCTCATGTCATTCTCTCTTGAAATAAACCAAGGTGTTTGAAACCTGTTACTTCAAGGTAGCATTTTCAGACCTCGCATCACTTACATATCTGTTCCCTGAGCCCTCCACTTTCATATTTTGTGAAAATACCTGCCTTTGCTTCCTCCAGCATCCTATCCATACCAGTGGCACCAGCCCGGACACAGTGGGCTAGGGATGGCATCACCAGCAGTCTGTTACTCCTGGTCTCTGCTCGTTGTTCACAGCCCCTGTACAGGAGGGCTGTATTAACCCTTTCAGCTGCAGCCTCTCCCTCAAAATGCACACTAAGTTACCCTACCAAAAGCACTACTTTCCAGAACTGTCTCCCCCATCATCACAGGCTGCTTTTTACTATTTTTTACTATTAGCGAAATACGAAGGCACACACACTGGGCAGTACACAGCTTAGCAGTCTGGATTTCCCTGAGGAACCCTTCCTTAACCATTCATTATTCTATGCATTCCTGTTTCATATGAAAATTTTATCAGCAATGATTTTCATGTTTCCTTCCTGATTATTGATTAAAATATTGAATAGTCCTTGGACTGAAATCCATCCTCAGGGATACAACTAAAATCATCTGCATTCACAGACTGTTCCACTTGAACAATTACTTTTTGAGATCTATTTTTTGGTCCATTTTTAATCCATTTAACAGGTCTTATTGATTCCTAGACCATGCTTATTTTAAGGAAGGGATACTTTAGAACACAGTGGAAAGCTTATTCATTTGGGAAAGTGCATTCATTCTGGTCCTGGTAGCCTAGGGAATTGATGTCGACTTCGGTCCTCACAACGTAGCATTTATTTGTGGTTTTTATACTATTTTCTACCACAGTTTGTTGCTGTTCAAGCAATAAGAAGTATAAAAAATACTACCATTATTTCAGAGATGCTGTTATATACTCTCTTCCTCACCACCATTTTTTACAAAAGGACTTGCCTTCTTCGTGGTAGTAGTTGTTAATTACCACTAGGGGCCAGCGTTTTATACCTGGTGTCCAGAGTTTACTGCCTGGAAGTTTCAGGACTATTCTCAAATACCACTTTGTTTTAAAAAGATGCAAGGAAGAAGATGTGTTACTCTGCAGTTTAATGCTTTCAAGAGAATCCAGGCTTTCTTCGCTTGTAGAATCATTATGAATGTCGAGTATAAAAGAAAAAATCCCCCCACTTTGACATTATAGAGATGGCAGGCTGGTAGAATCACGGCAAACATGAATCGTCTTTAGCTGCACCTAACCCTGTGTATGCTCTTCATGCAGGCAGAATTAGCTTTGTTATGCTGTGGAAAAGTCCTTTTCAGATATATGGCTATTGAAATTGACCCTTTTAAGTATGCTGAGGACCCGGGGAAGGCTTTCAGGCAAGAATTCAACCAAACAGTTTTGTGAAAAAACATTATCTGAAGAAGCACTGCTTCTAAGACTCCAAGGACACCAAGTGGATGTGTGTAGGTTTTTGTAGTGTGCGTAAGCAAGACAAATCCCAACCCCAAGCCAGCGGTGTAATGGAGAGTCTGTCCTGACTCCCACAGAGAAACCAACCCCACATGGAAGCCACGTAGCCTGTCTAAACTGAGGAATAAATTAACACACCCCAAACAAGAGTAGCAAGGAAATTTCATTCTTCCTTTCGGGAAAGCCTACAAGGCACAGGAGCACAGGAGACATTCCTGTTCAGAGCACACGTGTCATTGCTTGCCAGGCAGGTGGATCACTGCTCAGTTCCCATGCACAGACCACTTACCCAGAGACCAGTCTGGAAAAACTCAGTGAGAAAGAGGAGTTTGACATTTCTTGGACATTGCAGGGCAGTCCAACTCGGCGTTAGCAGTGCAGTGCAGCTGAGAAAAGGATAAATCTAATAGCCAGCTAACCAAAAAAAGTGAGAAATCAGTCCCACAGTGGGCACGTATATTGCCTTACATGAAGGATAATAAGTATCCCAACAGAGAGGAAGATGCAGGCTATTACAGTCTCTGCATATAAATATCACATGTATAAGTATCTGCTTAGGATACTGGAGAAGACTACATGGAGACTTGCTTGGCAGACTATGTAAAGGTAGTAAATCTATCTGTATATCTCTTAGGAAGTGCTGGAGAGAAGGTGATAGTGATGGACAATCAGTTATGGTTGAAAAAGGAATGGATAAGAAGGAAGATTCTATATACAAAATGGATGGCCTTAGACAGTACCATCTTTGAAAGTCCTTCCAGAAGCACGTACAGGGCCAGTCAGAGATGTGGAAAAGCAAAGTCTTAATGTATAGCTGAGTAAATGACATCGGGAAGGTGTGAGGGGGAAATGTTCAGTTTCATCAAGAACTCCCAAGGGACTGATTTCTGAAATGGAAGGGCTTCAGCTAATCCAGCGTGGAAGCAGGCTGCAGCTGAAACAGTTAAATAGCAAATCAGAAAACAAAGAAGCAGGGAAAGCAATGAAGTACCACAAAACACACTCTTTGGAATGATGCATCTGTGGGGGTGAAGTGAGAGAAACTGCACACTCAGAAAAAGGGTAGAGTAGAAAGGAAAAGGAAAAGAGCTTGAAGAGGTAATAGATCTCCTTTAAGCAGAACACAGACACTAGGAAATCAAATCATCATATATATGTACATACATATGTATATATAAAAATATATATATATACTTCTCAGCAAATATTGGATGTTTTAGAACTAGTATGAAAGACGTGATGACATAGTTTAAAATGAAACTACTAGTAAACTGGCTGTAGCAGGGACTTGGTGGAAGAGTGATAATTAATAGAGCATTGAAATGTCACACCAGGTGACAACTTGGCCCCGAGCATTGGTGCAAGGCCTGGTTCAAAAGAGAAAGGCTGACATAGAACAGCAGGGTAAAAGATGCTACCAGGAGGGGGAAAACAAGTTCCAAGTGAGACCATATGAGGACAACAGGAATCCTTCTGGTTAGTCAGAGTTATGAACAGGCAGGTCAAAAACCTTGGAGGAGCAAGTTGACAAGGGCATACCTTTCTTCCCCACTCACCAGGAGAAGGATGCCCTTCACAGGCTCTGTAAAAGGTGTGGGTGGTCACAGAAGTCAAGGTGAAAAGATAAGGCCATAGCAGAAAACTAAATACATTCTTCACATCTGTGTTCACTTGAAAGGAGCTTTCTGAGGTTCACATTTCACTTTCTCTTCAGATATGCTGGAGGATCTGTGTCTGAATAAACCTATAGAACAACATTATAAGACAAAGAATGAAATAGTCACCATGGAGGATGACATTCATCCAAAACTTCAAAAGGAGCCCGTGTATGAAATTCCCACATGAGGTGCTGTGGCATGAGAGCTATCACTTAAAACAACCCCGGTGCAGGTTGCTAGCCGCAACAGCGGCTGTCGAATCATTAATCAGTTTTAAATGAGCTGTGGGGCGGGCTGTTGTGGGCAGTGCAGGTTACTAATTCTGATATCCACGCTGAGCAAGACAAGATAGAATTTATGAGTATAACAAATACAGTCAGGAAGAGATCGCAGGTTCTGCAGAGGGAAGTTGTGTTTCACCAATCTGTCAGGGTCATTTTGAGGAGTCACTGAACATGTTTGTGAGGAAGATCCAGTTGTTAGGTACCACACATCTTTTGACAAGATGATTCCCTACAGTTTTTTTGGAGAAGCTAAGCTCCAGTGGGCTAAAAGAGGAAAGTATTGCATAGTCAAAGAAGAGGTTAAAATAGAGGAAGCAGTGTGCAACTGAAAAGTCAGGTTTTACAATGAAGACAGGTTTCTAATGAAGTGGCTCTATACAGAAGTGCATGTTACACAGCCTCTTTACGAATGATTAGTAGAAAGGGTAGCTGCCCAATGAGGCAACCAACTTTGGCAAGCACAAAAGATTGGGGTAGTAAAACAACAGGTGCTGAGAAAGGTTGCAGAAAGCCCTCAAGATGCAAAATAACATAAGAAAAGGTTGCAGAGGAAACCCTGTGCTATTTAATATAAAGCAGTCCTCACGTGAAAACAGCAGTGTCAACACTGCATACAAAGTTGGGAATTGTGAATTCCACAGTTTCACTAAAACCAAGATTTTTGTATTACTGTGGGTTGGTCTGCAAAATCATTAGTTCAGTGAACAGTAAAAATACAGAAAGCAACTAATGTTAAAAATCAGTAGATGGGAAGACACAGAACAGACTATATTACTATGTTAATCCACACATACCTAGGATATCCACATCTTGAACACCAGCTCCAATTCATTCGTCACAGAGGAATTTTATGCAGCCAGAGGAGCACCACAGGGATGACTGGTGTGTGGACAGGCTGTAGCATGAAGAGTGATTCAATGTAAGGAGGACAATTCTTCCTGAGAAGACGTGGCTAAGGAGAAATATGCTAGAGTTCATGCTAACAATGAAGTGTGGTGTCCAAACCCCAGGGAACCTGGGTTTGTAGTGCTGCAGCAGTGGAAACGGATCCCATGAGAGGGAAATGCATCTGAGATTTCAGAGCTGCCAGAACTCACTTTGAATTTGAACTTTGTGTATTCTTTTTGCTGCACAAGTTTAAGTTATTTGGTTCTACATGGAGAACAAGGTTGAGGTCAAAAAAAGATGAGTGAAAGAGATTTCTAAGGGATCTGTCTCCACTTGCTGAGGACACATGTTCCCTGAAGGCTGACATGCATGCGTGAGGGACACACTCATTTCACAGGAGACACAATTCTGAGACTGACACACTCTACAGCAGAGTTTTCTTACAAATCTTCCCCTACTTCTAAACAAGCACCAGGACTGACATATAAAGGCCCTGAACAGGGTGTGTTGACCTGGCAGATCTGGTTTAGTGGGTAATAGGTGGTGGGGGGACGGTTGGACTAGATGATCCTTGAGGTCACTTCCAACCTTAATGATTCTATTCTATTCTATTCTATTCTATTCTATTCTATTCTATTCTATTCTATCTCACTCTCATTTTCATCTGTGAAGCAGCATCTGGAAATGGCCCCTCACTGTGTCAAATGCTGTACAAACATGGAAGAGAAAGGCAGCCTCCCATTGTCCTACAGCAATTTTTCCTTCTTGTGGGAATTAAGCAGACCAACAGGAGGTCAAGGTGCTAAGCATGAAGCTGACTTTAAGGAAGGGGATAGTGGGCAGCAAAGGAAATCATTTACTACATGAAAATCACACGAGACATGAAAAAAGTCTCATTTTTTTAAGTTTAGGAAATGTTTAACAATAAAAGATGCTAATATAGTCCACAAATTTTTTTAAAATCCTTTTTTCTACCTCTTCCCCTCTCCAATTCTATTGTTTTTCAATGGGCCATGACAACTTTTCTCTTTGCAGCAGGGTGATCCTCATCCACATCATCCTAACTCTTCCACATGATCTATATGCCACATCATCCATCTCTGTTCCATGACGCTACATCTATGCTAGTAAGTCCCCTGGATTGCCAGGTATGCTAGCTGAAGGTCGCTATATTTAGTGGTGCCTGCAGCTCATGACTTCACCACATTAGCTTTGGGTCTTCCGTCTTAGCTGTCCTCATTTTCACATTTCTTTAGCAAGATCTCTTCACCTCTGCACTCCCTTCCCAACACAAAAGCACCACACCAATTACATGAATCAATTTGGCTTTTGAAAGTAGAAGCAGCATTGCTATCTGTGATTTACTCTGTGTGTGCGAAAAATCCATAACATGAAATAGGAATGCCCTTCTTTCTTGTGGTGTGGGAAAAAAACACCCCAACAATCAAAAGTGCAAAGGCCAGGATGGAAAGAAGTTGTAGGAGAGTAGGGAATTCTTAAAAAATTTCAAGTCCTAGAATAAAACATGGAAACGTGAAATCTACCAACTTATTCAAAACAGCCTTGTGCTAGCATGGGTTGGGGCTAGCGATGTTTGGGGGGCTGGTTTTATTTCTGGGCACAGAAAAGGCTGTTAGGAGGGCTTTCCTGAGCCTCATATAAACTTGCAGGGCTGTCATTGCTAGGCTGGAGGCAGTCTCAATTTGTAACTGATGACAGTTTTCAGTAGATGGACCATCATCACTTCAATAGCACCTTGGTCTACCTTTAAATAGCCGTCTTGTACTTTGTTCGCTCTTCAGAATAAGGGAGGCAGTACACAAGCTGTGATAGGGAAGAATTAACCTCCAAGAAAATCTCAGCAAACTGGAGATGCTGTTCAGCTGAGACAAGCCTAAAGGTACTGTATGAGGAAGCAATACTCAACTGCACAGAGGATGGGGAAATCCTACCTCAAAACCAGCTCTGCAGAAGGGATCTGTAGCTAAATACAGGTTCTGCTGCAAATACTGAGACCCTAATAAACACTAATTCACTTTAAAAAGGAGTCTCCAAGACTGAAGCTCTTAAAAAGCTGCTTAGATTGGCACCTGGCAGGGTACACAGGGTTACAGCTGCCTTTACTCTGGGATATCTGGTGACCTTGCTAGGTGGGCCTACTGCATGACCATGGTCTCTGAGGGGACAGACTCACTGATAACAGAAATTCTTAGAGCATGATCATAACCGCTAAGGCTCAGGACAAAAATTGCCGGAAAAATCCTCATTTGGAGCCTTGGGCTTGTGTTTTCTGAATGTTTAGATACAGAAAGTGGGAGAGTGGCTAAGGACTAAGCTGGAATTAATACCATTTCCCAAATGCTTTCTCTCCATCCATAAACAGACTGAAATAAGGAAGGTATCAGAGGAAACCCGGAGAGATAAGAGCTGTTTTCCCTGGCCTCTAGTTGTTTTCATCAGACTATGTAAAACTAGCCATGCAGTGTGGGTGTTTTCTCTTAGTTTTGGTCCTTTTCTGGGCTGTGACCCCTGCAAATACAGGACCTCATCTTCCCTCCCTTGGAATACAAAATCATAACTCCTGTCTTGGGACCACAACTCCCAACATCAAAGTCCCCCCCCAACCCTATTTTTATGGACAGCACCCCATCCAGCCTATGATCTCCCTTGCCATAGGGTGGGCAAGAGTCTAGGAGACAGAGGTCTCCAAGAAAGAAGTAGTAAAGTATGGGGAGAAGTATATGATGCTCTGGAGAGGAGAAAAGAAAGGAAAGACATGGGATAGAGGCAGTTTTTCTCCTGTGTCTTTCTCAGCCATTGGACATGTGGGATTGGCCAGGTCCCTTGTAAACAGGAGACACAAAGACGGAGTTCAAGCTGCTGTGAAACCTCTGTTCTCATAAGTTACTTTCAGGTATTTTATTTAGTAATTAGTACTAAATTCAGGAAGTCTGAATCTCCGTCTTTCCAGACAGACTGATGGGATGGGAAAGTAATAGGGGAAAGGTACTGAGTGAGTGAAAAAAACATAGCAAAAGAAATTAATGAAGCAAGAAAAGGGAGACTGACATGTATAACCAGTAACACTCCAGTGACCCGGCCATGTTGTCCGTATCACCAGAAGGAAGAGGTATAATTCCTCCACAGGTAATCTGGAAGTGCAGGCATAGCAGGAAAATCCGTGGGTTGAAGCCCCTACAGTTTCTCTATGCAAAATGTCTCGTTCTGCTATGTACACACACTGTAAATTAGTTGAATGACAGGCAGTTCACACACCAGTCTCAGAAAAGAAATCCCCCGTGTTTGAATTAAGTGGAGTAATCTATCTCCTAGCAACAAAAACACCCAATAAATATGAATGTTACCACCTCCTGTGATAGCCTAGATTTTACATACAGCTCTAGCTTCAGGAGTGATAGGCATGATAGAATACCATTTCATTAAAAATCCAACAACAGCAACAAAAGCCAGCTTTTTGCCGTTGTGTCTACAAGTTAGTAACTTGTGTATAACAAATGTGATTGAGAGGTCCAGCCAGGAGACAAAGGAAAAATCCAATATCCAGTCATGGTGGTGGTTGCTTTGAATGGCACACAGTCAAAGTTCTCTGTCCTGACTGTTGAAGACAATTCATGATGAAGCAGCCCTTTTCCTAGTCTGATCTGAAGTGGACTGTGCCACTGCTGAACACACCCTAGGAAAACAGTAGGGCAGCCTTTGTCTCCTCATGTAAACTAGTAGAGACTTTAGAGATACCTAAATTTTCCTACAGCCTTGCATCCAATAGGTCCTTAAGATGTTGGCACAACCAGTCTTATAGCAGAGAGCTAGCATAGATATGCCTTGTCCCGCTTTGTTCCATGAAACACTACCTGCAGACCCTGTTACTTGCTGCAGAGGTATTATGTACAGGCTAAAGTCACGCGGTCTCTCGTGGACCTTAAGGCAGTTTGTCTGAAAAAACAAATGGCCAGAAGGCACTTTTGAATCAAATATGGATAGCGGATTGGCATTCTAGGACTTTAGCGTACTCAGCAAGCCCTTTGACATGCTTAGAAGCAAATCTGAAAACAAATTCATGTTACCAGTCCACATGGCACAGAGCCTGCTGACAGTTTCAGGCTGATTCCTGCCATTAGGCTGTTAAGTATCAACATCCCATACAATTTTATGTAGAGCCAGAAGTGGGGGCCAGTGGATGGTTTTCCAGTTCTGTGGCATCTGTTTGACTGTTGCAGCCAGGCAAATCATTGTTAAGGTACCTGTAAAAGATTTCATGTAGCCTAAGGCAAGACGCAGAACGTGGCTAATCCCATGGGAATCCAGAGGCACTCTTGCCCACCCTAGGTCTTCCAAGAGAAGATGTGGTTACTTGCACACAAAGACTTGATACACATAGGACCTCTCCTGTGCCTCATTGGACCAGGTCCTCCTGACACTGCAGGAAACTTTTTCTCTTACTCCAGCTGCCAGGAGCTGCTGCCATTAAGAGGAATCCTTAAGTAGCGGACGGGAGACAGGAGATTTTGATTTTACACAGCATTTGTCACCAACTCTTGGCATTCAGGGCCAAGAATAAACTTCTTTTTTTTTTGCACAAGGGCCAACACAGTGGATCTCACCTCTGCAGAAAGACCAGTGCTGTTGGCCAAGATATGCACACGCAAATGCAGGTGTTCACCTGGAGTGAAAGTCTAAGTGACTCTTTGAAGGCCCAGTTGTGACAAGACATAAAGTCACTTCAGTTAGCAAACCTCAAAGCAAAACTTTGGGTAGGGCCTGCTCCTGGGCTCACATCATTGTGCAGCATCCTGAACAGCATGGTAGATCCCAGCATGTTAGCAGCAGGGGCTGCTGAGGGAAGGGGCTCTGTCTGCAGCCCAGCTGATGCTCTTACAATCCATCTCATCTGCACGTCAAGGGAATCCAAAGCGATTACTCCTTCTCTGACTGTAGCAAAAACCAGGGTCAAGGAAGGTCTTACAAATCCTACCATTGCTGTAGCTGACTCATTGTATTCACCTGTCAGAGCCCTAAAAGTATGTTTAAAAGCTCCCTCAGAGAAGATGGCTTATCCTGGGTTAACTTTCATCAGTATGTTTAGATGTGCAAACCACAGCAGTTAGTTGAATTGCCGAAAGAGTTTTTACAGCAAGGCTTGCACAAAGGGCCAGTTTTAGTTAAATTAACTCAAGAGCTACACGTAGAAAAGGCCAAAGAATCAAACAACAAAAAATGTCAGAACTTACACACAAACCAAGGTGTTTCTTTCATTCTATTACACACAAATAATTGCACTTGCCAGGCACTGTGTTTGTGGAGTCAAGGAAGATTCTAATTGCATCCATACAAGGACAGCTGGATTCCACGACAGCTGGAAATAATAGTCTCCTAATATTTTTAATTGGGGATCCAGACATCTATGTAAGATCTTTTAAAATGAGTCTCCAGGAATTCTGATGGAAGTTGCAGGATGGCTTGATCCATCTTTGTTTTCCTAAGAACCCACAGCTCCGTTATCACAGATCACAGACTGGCTTGGGGAAACTCCTGAGAAATGGTGGAGCTTTAGATCACGACACTATGGACAAAGTCCATCAGAGAGTGATGAGAAGGCATCTCAGCTTGACTGTCAAACCAGCAAAGTGTCATACACAGCTGGATCAGCTGGGGTCCAATTTCAGCTTCAATGGAGAGCAAGACTCAAATTTCACATAATTTGATGACTAGATGACTTAGCTGCTCTTCCATCATACTCTGCTAGCAGTCAGAGCAAAAAAGGTTGTGTGCCTTTAAGATCTGTTTCTTTAGCATGTTATCCCTCAAGTTCTCAAGAGGAAAATGAAGCACAAGCTGTGATATTGGTAGGACCTCATAATTCCTTTCTGGGCTGAAATATGTTTTTTGGCTCTTGTCCCTAATGCCTGTCTCAAGGTAACATTTTCACTGCCTGCCAAGAGAGCTGCAGATGCCTCCTTGGTCTTGGGACCACAGAGGCAATGGAAACAGTTGGATTTCTGTATTTGTTCACTCAGAGGGTAACGAGTTAGAGAAAAAGGCAATTTATCCACTTGCTTTCCTCATTTTGGAGCAGCGAATAGAGAGATTGTAGGCATTTCATTCACCTCAGAAAGTTTATCCAATCAGCAGAAGCACTAACAAAGACACTTTTTGTGTAACTCCAGCTCACTCTCCAAAGATGATTTTACAAGATTTCACTCTAAGTAACACCGCTATTGTTCCCCACTTTGTCCCATCCAGTGTTCTGCCCCTCCAACTGGTCCTTAACTGCTGGCTGGACAAGAAACGTTAAGTTAATGGGACAGCCCATAGGCCAGAGAAAACACCTGGTGAACTCAAGTTGCAGACCCTTCTACAGTGAGTCTCCTACACAACTTTAAGCTTCCACAAAACCTGTGGAAACTTAATCCTCTGAGATATTTCTGAATATCTTCAATGACTATCACAGGACAGAGTGACTAACGGCAAGGTAGACTGCATATTTATATACCCCAATGCCTGATGAAAATCAGACCAGGGTTTTTCACTGAGAAGGAAGTTCTCTCTTGAAAGATCCATTTTCTGATATTTAGGGATTTTGACAAGTGAAAATATTTAAGAAAAGGAAGGAAACAAGCAAAAGTAAATTTTGGTGTCCTGAAAGGCCTCATGTTCACATTCTAACAAATGCTGTTGAGTATGGATCGTGAATCCAGAAATTTCTGACTAAGGGCTTCTATTTTTATTCTCACCCATACTACTTTATGGTTGGAACAAATCAATTTTCCAACCCACTCTACAGATAACCTCTCCTGCCTGCTGTCATCTTTTGCCCTCCAAAGTACGGAACTAGCTAGCAGTCTGCAGGGTTCCCAGCAGCAAGAATGCATTACTTCTCAGCATTTGATTATTGCAAAGGTGAGGTGAATAGAAAGAGCTCTGCTCCAGGTGACATCTGTCATTTGTCACTGTTAGCTTATTATCGGTGCAGAGCATTGGAAAGAGGACAGTCACCAGACTCTGGATGGGAACAGGCTCCTGGATGCTGTTGCAGGCCAGTTAAGATGTCATTCTTCAGGGGTGATGGCTCCCTTACCACATCTTCACTTGTACTTAAAGCTGATACTGGATGGCCAGACTGGTATACTAGAAAACCACTGGCAATTAGAGACAACAGAGCTCCTCCAGAAGAAATTATTTTTGCCACACCCACCCGCACTCCTTGGAGGACTCAAGGCAATAACAACCTGCCATCCCCACAGCACACCCTCTTTTACTTTGCAAATGGATCCATACCATACGCTCTTGCAACACCTGTGCTCTTACCGGAGAGCAGGGAAGTCTGTTTGCCCAAGACACTGAGTTATGTCTCTCCTCTTTTCTCCCTGAGGATGTCCTAGGCCTGTACCTATCCAGATACACTGCTATTAATAATATCTCACCTGGGGACTGAAATCTACCCCTGAAAAGAACATGTACACTGCCATCTCTAATAGCAAATGTCAAACCACTCAATGTTTCTTTTGTAATATCCTCTAGGGTGGAAGGGTTTTTTTTAACAGACATGGCAAACGTATTGCACACCCAATTTCAGCACTGTCATTAAAAATAAGAAGCAGTAGACAGGAATTGAGAAGAAAGCTCCCCTTTCATATCCCCAACAGGCACACTGTTCCGCATAGCATGCTTCTCTGCCCACTACAGGAGCACTGCCAGCTAGTTTATGCTGCAGGCTTCACCTGGTGTTGTGGAACAGCTCTTATGTTCCAGGTCTCTTTGCTCAAGCCTTTGCTTTGCCATAAGGAAATCAACCCTTCCATGGTACAACGCAGGCAAACTTCGCAACTTCAGACAGGAGGGCCGTGACAGGAGGATGGGGCATGAGGAAGGCAACAGCAGGGCTTATACCCTTTAGCAGAGGGTGTACTTCCCCCGTTACATAGAATCATGGAATCATAGAATCATTAAGGTTGGAAGAGACCTCAAGGATCAGCCAGTCCAACCGTCCCCCCATGATCCCCACCTGATCCTCCTGATGCCCTAGTAAGTTTTTCTGGGACCTTGACAAGTTAGAGGAGTACCAACCTCCATTTGCTTTGGTGTTTGACTGTTATGCCCATGCAGTAACTAACGGAGACAATTGCCCAGCACAAAAAATTTTCATCTACCAGGGATTTAAAACATATTATAACCCCTCTCAGTTCCTTCCCTCCCCACTGCAACCTGCCAAATCAACAAAGGAGGGGCCAGTGGCCCTGTCATACGATGCAAAGAAGACATGATAGTAAAACATAAAAAAAGACAGCAGCATTTGCAGAAGGTAGCAGTACTCTGGAAAGGTGGAAGCTTCTGGTTTTCCCGGAGTGTCTACCAGCGTGTTCAGTTTTCAGCTTGGAAGAGCATTCTGGTATAGAATCATAGAATCATTAAGGTTGGAAGAGACCTCCAGGATCATCTAGTCCGACCGTCCCCCCACCACCTATTACCCACTAAACCATGTCCTTAAGTACCACATCCACCTTTTCTTTAAACACCCACAGGGATGGTGACTCCACTACCTACCTGGGCAACCCGTTCCAATGCCTGACCACCCTTTCCGAGAAGAAATTTCTCCTCATCTCCAACCTGAACCTCCCCTGGCGCAACTTGCAGCCGTTCCGCCTTGTCCTGCGAGAAGAGGCCACCCCCCAGCTCACCACAACTTCCTTTCAGGTAGTTGTAGAGGGCAATAAGGTCTCCCCTCAGCCTCCTCTTCTCCAGACTAAACAGTACCAGTTCCCTCAGCCGCTCCTCATAAGACCTGTGGTCTAGACTCTTCATGAACTTCGTTGCCCTTCTCTGGACACACTCCAGGGCCTCAATGTCTTTCTTGTAGTGAGCTCCCTCAGCACCCTTGGGTGGATCCCATCCGGCCCCATGGACTTGTGGCAGTCCAGGTGGAGCAGGAGATCTCTAACTGTTTCGACCTGAATCGTGGGGGGTTTGTTCTGCTCTCTGGCCCANCTGAATTGTGTGCGGGGTTTATTCTGCTCCCTGCCCCAGACTTCCAGGTCCGGAGGCTGAGTACCCTGAGGACAACTGGTCTGACTATTGAAGACAGATGCAAAGGTGGCATTGAGAATCTCAGCCTTCTCCTTATCCTCAGTAGTCAAGTTCCCCGATGCATCCAGTAAGGGATGGATGTTCTCTTTGGCCTTCCTCTTGCTGTTAATATATTTATAGAAACACTTTTTGTGGTCTTTTACCATAGTGGCCAGGTTGAGCTCATGCTGGGCTTTAGCCTTCCGGATTTTTCCCCTGCGTACGCTAGCAACTTCCTTGTACTTTCCCCAAGTTGCCTGTCCCTTCTTCCACTGGATATAATCTCTTTTTCTTTCCTGGAGACTCAGCAAAAGTTCCCTGTTCAGGCACGCTGGTCTTCTTCCCCGCCAGCTCGTCTTATGGCACACAGGGACAGCCTGGTCCTGCGCTTTTAAGACTTCCTTCTTGAGAAGCACCCAGCCTTCCTGGACCCCTTTGCCCTTCAGGGCAAGCGTCCTGAACATGTCAAAGTCTGCCCTCTGGAAGGCCAAGGCAGCAGTTTTACTGTGCGCCCTTCTGACTTCACCAAGAACAGAGAACTCTACCATTTTGTTGTCACTCTGCCCAAGACAGCTCCTGACCACCACATCTCCCACCAGTCCTTCTCTGTTCACAAACAGAAGGTCTAGTGGGGCACCCGCCCTGGTGGGCTCTCTAACCAGCTGTGTCAGGAAGTTGTCTTCCACACACTCCAGGAACCTCCTCGACTGCTTCCTCTGGGCTGTATTGTATTTCCAGCAGATGTCCGGGAAGTTGAAGTCCCCCACAAGTACAAGCGCTGACGATTGCACAACTTCTGCCAGCTGCTTGTAGAATGCTTCATCTGTCTCCTCATCCTGGTTTGGTGGTCTATAACAGACCTCCACCAGAATGTTTGCCCTGTCAGCCTTCCCCCTGATCCTTACCCACAGGGTCTCCACCTCATCATTCCCAGTCCCAAGCTCCACCACCTACCAGCAAAAGGTTCCCCATGACTGGCCTGGCAGAGCATGAGACAGAGGAAGCCATCAGAACCAACACATCTGTGGATGCTTGTTTTGTTTCAAAGACATCTGAAGTACGTGTAACACTCATTGCCACTTTCCCGGCCAGGGCCAGATCTCTGCCACGCTTGGCTGTCCAGAGGGCTTTTAGTGCACCAGATATGAAGCATGATTTGCTCTGGCTGCTGCAATGGCAACACATCTCCTCTACAGCTCCTGGTGCCAGTCCTCTAAAGCACGTCCGGCAACAAGTGAGCTCATATGACTTGAAAATAAGGATGAAATACCTCATCAATTTGAAATCCATTCTTCTGGGGTGCTTGTCTGGATTTTTTAAAAAAAAAAAACTTTGTTTTTTTAAATCATTGACCTCAGACAAACCAGTGGATAAATTATATTTTTTCCTATGTCAACTGTTTGTTATCAGAGGAAATGTCCTCAGAGTCAGGACTTGCTGTTTTTTGTGTTTTATCTGTGCAGCAAATTCCATTAAGTGAAATTTAATGCCAAAGCTCTAAGATCTGCATTCCTGGGGAATGACTGTTTGGGGGGCATTGTCTTTGAATCGGGAGCAAACACAAGCTGATAAAACACTTGTTGGATTATTTAGTCATGCCATCTTTTGCTGGATAGCTAACACACACATACAAATCACTAGAGGCAAAAATATTTCCTAAGTGGAACATTGATGATTCCTGAAAGATACAGCAATGGTCTTAGGCAAGTAAGTAACCCTACTGGTGATTAAGCTGTTCCTGACATACATAACAGCCTGAACAAGATCTCTTTCTGCTCCCTCAGAGTGACACATCTTGTTTGTATCTGGCGACGCTGTGCAGCAACGCACATGGGGAAAGAAAACATCACGCTATTTCATCTTCTCAAAAACATAACCGTGGCTGATCTTTCATTGCTTTGTACCATGTAATTTAGTAGCAGCTAGAGGAAGCCTAAGAGTCTTCTTCTCATCCCTGCCTGTAGAAAGAGTGGCAGAGCAAGCTGGGGCAGAACAGCTGCTTGCTCCACTCGGGGGCCCAGGATCTGACAGCATTGTCAAGTCTCATAAGAAAATGCCATTTCCTTAAGGAGGCACTGCACTGCTTGTCCCCCTCAGCCATCACAGCTTGCCATAGTTCTCCAACTGGAAACTCACTTCTGGCACATCAGTGACCAGAGATGAAGGACTTGTTTCTTTCTCCCCACTTTGCCCCCCTGTATCCTGTTATTTTCAAGATATAAGAGAATATATAGACTTAAGTATCAAAACTACTACTACCCGGTGGCAAGACTCTGTCAAGACCCTCCTACAGCAGTCTCTGCTGCTCGTAACAGACATGAAGGTTTTGCTGAAGGCCCTGTTGATGTGGTTATGAGAATCAGTATCTAAACTGCTAGGCTGCAGAACATGGCTTATGCACATGGCACGCACAGGATCAGAAGCTGAGGGATGAAATATGCCCAAACACCAAGAACTGTTGGATTTGTTCAGACTCATCTGTTTGACCACTATGGTTTTTGGAGAAAGTTGACAAGCGGACGCAAGTTGCAGTGCTGTCTAATAATAGTTGAAACACCAAAGCAGCACAACTGTCATGATGATCCCAGACCTAACGGCGTTCAGTTTGCCTGACTGATATCTACATGGTTTAGACCCAATTTTGAGACCATGAGCAGGCTGTTAGTTACATTGAGGTA
The DNA here is from genome assembly GCA_013399095.1 of Psophia crepitans. Classification (NCBI taxonomy): domain Eukaryota; kingdom Metazoa; phylum Chordata; class Aves; order Gruiformes; family Psophiidae; genus Psophia; species Psophia crepitans. The sequence goes on from VWZZ01001827.1 coordinate 71,296, forward strand.
GCCACTAATCAGTTAACTATACCTCATGCACAGAGACAGCAGAAAGACTTCTTCCAGAATGGGGATGAACCACTCTATGCTTCTCAACTTGAGATCAGGACAAGCCCAGTCTTCTTCAGCGGTGGCTCTTACTCAGGTACATGAGGTCACATTCAGCCAGAGAAACTGCCCTTTGGTTTCTTTTATGACCACATCGTACTTTCACAGACTACCTTCTCAGGGCTGCCAGTGTTAAACGTGATTTATATAAGGGGAGACAGAAAAACGCAGGCTGCAACAACATTCAGCCTGCAATATCCATTAATTGACTACTCTTTCCTGAAGGTCCCAATTTTCACTGAACAATGGCTCAAGTGTTATCATCTGGCTAATGACACCTCTGTGGAGGGGAGTTATTACTCAGCTCTGCAGAAAGAGCTGAGGAATGTGCTTCCGGCTGTCTTCTGTCTTCAGACTAGATGCAGAGACTTTTCAAACCAATGCACAGGGAGATTTTAGGGCCTGAGGGAAGAGGATGAGCCCACACGTGTCTAAACCTGACACAAGTGAACTGCAGAGAACTAGAGCAGAACAGGAAGAGGTAACCTCTCTCAGGATCCCCCGTATAAACATTGCTCCAGCTCCTGAACAGAGTGCCTGTGCCTCTGTGCATGAGAGCTCAGCCCTGCACAGAGCAGCCACAGACATGCGGCAGCGATCGCCTGGCTGGGATGGGGGAGAGAGCAGCTCAGACCCTTGCACTGATGGGTACATAGTAGGTCTGGGGCAGGAACTTCGGCCTTCCATTCCCGAAGTGAAAAAGAGCACTTCATGTACTAGCTTACTGACTACCCCAGTGCAGGGCTCCTGCACCATTTTCTGCTGGAGCTGCTTTTTGCAAGGTCCTGTAGGTGCCTTAGCTTTTGTAATGCCAAAGACTTTTGCAAACAGGCTTGCTGCAAGTAGAAACTTGCAACTCTGCAGCCTACCTTTTACTTGCAGCTCTGTACTTTTTCACCTGAGGTGCCATGGCTGTGTTTTCCAGACCGCCTGCTGGAGTGCTCTCCCTTTGTTGTTTTGCTGCTGGTTCCATGGTCTTGCGCCTGTGACTCTGTTGCTGTGACAGACTCCCATGGGAAGTCACTGCCACTGACATGAGAACTCTGCCTGATTCCACCCTTTTTCCCTGCCTTTGGTTGCTCTCGTTTCTATTTGGGAACCCCGTTACATGTATGCACAGAGCTTAACAATCAGTCAATGTGCAGCACTTACAGCTGAGCAAAGTGTGCATTAGTGTGTAGAGCATCCCATAAGCAGGGAGAACCAGGATGGAGTCTGTGTGCCCAATGAAATCTCATAATCATCTGCTGCCCCGAAGGAGAAATCAGGAAGAGGACACTTGTCTAGGAATCTCCATTCCTTCTCTTGCTACTTGCTGCCATAGAGGTTTTTTCCTTTCTTTTTTCTCTCTCTCATTTAATTTCTATTTTCCTCTAAAGTAACTCCCACCATTACAGTCAATGCATTCCATCAGCTACAGAGCCTGCTAAAAAAACCGTTGTGCATTTGTCTCAACGTGCTTTGTGCAGCATGTTCCATTGGTGTATACATGACAATGCCTGAGAAATGATAGGCCTTGGGTAAGAACCACACCCATTGATAAGGATGGGTATGGGTTCAGTTTCAGCTTCTGGATTCCTCCATGCTGCCTGCCAGGAAGCAGGCATAATCTGTGAGCAGCTGGGGACACCACTGCCAGCTCCTTGCTCAATTTTGTGAATAGTTGCTGCTGGAAACCTCAGTGCCTAGATGAGCTTGATTTGGGTGCCTGAATGTCCTTTGGAAATTGTGGGTGTGTAGCAAACCTACCTGACTGTGCTATGTCCCTGGCCTGGCTGAAGGAGTACCAGGTAAGCAGGCTGATGGATGGACGTGCTGAGCTGCATCCTCATGCTCATGATATAGTGGTAGCTGCTGTGGGTTGCTGCTGTAGATGCAATAATACATGCAATAAACAAACCAGCTGCAGTTGCTTTGCAACCCTGGCCAGCTAAATTTGCTAGAAAATCATTGATCAACCCGACAGATTTCATTAACTACGATGGGTCCACAAGATGCTGCTGTTCCCTCTGCTGTGTAGGGACATCAGTTGCCCCCCCCCCGTAAGGAAGGCTTGCCTTCGGTGAGAGGTGTTTGGGAATGTGAGCGCCCAGCTGGAAAGAGTGAGAGCTGCTGGGCAACAGCTACTTTGCCTGATTGAAAGAATACAACTGTTTTGCTGAGCTCTGTTTCCAGTGTTACTATGATTATGAACTCAGTTGTTCATACTTTGTCATAGGCATTTTTCATGGATTAGGCACTCAGTTTCCACGTTGTCATTAAAACCATGCTCTGGATCCAGGGCACTCTGTCCCTCCGCTGACCCATTGCCTTGCTGAGCCTACAGCGGTAAGGTACTTGAAGGGACATGACTTTGGGAAAAATAGATAGCTCATTCCACAGTGGGTAGGAACTATCTGATGCTTTATGGTGTCCGATAAACAGAACAAACAGATGATGTCAGCTCCATGGTAATGAGACAAAAAGGACTTACATCTGCTAAGAAATTCTCAGGACCAGCTTCTGACACCCTCTGACTCTTCTGACTGCCTTACCTCTGCATGCGTGACCCTAGAGAAGACACTGGCAGTATCTGCATCAGAAGGTACTCCTGTGAGGAGGGAGTGGAGTGATCTGGGCCCAACTGCTACTAAAGCGCTAACGCTCCGGAAACCCCAGGAGCCAGCATTGTCTAAAGGATTAGTACAGTAATTAACAGGCTCTCTAAACACCTCTGAGTTCCCAGAAGTTCAGATTTAATGACCTCACCTCAGAGATCAAGGTTTCCTGGCTAGACTTACAGCCAGTAAGGGTTATTTGAACTTCGTGCAGTTCAGTTAGGGAGTATAATGATTTCAAAATTAGGAGGTTTTCCCCATCACAGCATTACAGCACAGGATATGTCTCTGCATTTTCCAGTGTGTATCTGCACTTTGTTACTGAGGCCAAGCTGGATTTCCAAGGATCCAGAAAAGCACCAGATTAGTTTCAGGAGTCCAGTTATGCAGGCACTGCCTCTGGGACATGCAGCTGGACTTCAGGGAGCCTCAGGGTTCAATGCAATGTGTGCTTTTCCTGACCGTGCAAGTCTTGCCTCTTTCCTCCACGCCACACCTCTCCTTGGCATCATGGCAGGTCTGTGACCCATTGCAGAGGAGCCTTTTACCTGTCTTTGGATAGGACAACTAGCATAAAGCACAACTACAGGCTGGGCAGAGAATGGATTGAGAGCAGCCCTGAGGAGAAGGGCTCAGGAATGACTTGGGGGTGCTGGCTGATGAAAAACTCAACATGAGCCGGCAGTGTGCGCTGGCAGCCCCAAAAGCCAACCGTGTCCTGGGCTGCATCAGAAATAGTGTGGCCAGCAGGTCGAGGGAGGGGATTCTGCCCCTCTGCTCCGCTGTTGTGAGACCTCACCTGCAGTACTGCGTCCAGCTCTGGGGTCCCCAGTACAGGAAAGACATGGAGCTGCTGGAGCAAGTCCAGAGGAGAGTCACAAAGCTGATCAGAGGGATGGAGCACCTCTCCTACAAGGACAGGCTGAGGGAGTTGGTCTTGTTCAGCCTGGAGAAGAGAAGGCTCCAGGGAGACCTAATCACAGCCTTCCAATACATAAAAGGGGACCTACAGGACAGCTGGTGAGGGGCTGTTTCTTAGGGAGTGTAGTGACAGGACAAGGGGTAATGGGTTTAAACTAAAAGAGGGGGGATTTAGATTGGATGTTAGGAAGAAATTCTTTACTGTGAGGGTGGTGAGGCACTGGCACAAGTTGCCCAGAGAAGTTGTGGAGGCCCCATCCCTGGCAGTGTTCAAGGCCAGGTTGGATGGAGCTTTTGAGCAACCTGGTCTAGTGTAGGGTGTCCCTGCCCATGGCAGGGGGTTGGAACTAGATGATGCTTGTGGTCCCTACCAACCCAAACCATGCTATGATTCTATGAAATTCTGCTGGGCACCTTCTTTGGCAGTCGTGAGGGAATGTTAGACCCAGTGCAGCACTGCCAGCCACCGCCTCTCAGGCAGAAAACCATGTATTCATAGGTCAGACACCACCTGATGTTGAGTCTTAGAGTAATGATGCTGCTTCTGTGCTGGGCAGGACGGGCAGCACTGCTTACACTCCTGTAGGGCTCTGGGTTGGCCCCTGCTTGCTGACTGGGGGAGTCCTCCACCCTCCCCCGGAGCAGTCTCTGTACCTGTGCCCTTCCTACTCCCTTACCCTTTCATTGATGGCTGTTTGTCCCAGACCATAATGGCCAGGCACGTCCTGCTCGCTGTTTCACCCTTGCTTTCCTTTTTTCTGCCTTTTCCCAGACTGGCTGGGCTGGACTGCAACACGTGACATGCACAGCGGCACGCAGAGCTCGGGCAGCAGGCAGAGCCGAGCTCAGCCCAGCTTTCTGCTTGTTGACAGAGGGTGCATGGGCAGAACGGCTGTCACACACTGCTGTGTGGTTTCCATCCTGCCCTGTCCTGTCCAGCTCCAAGCACCATCTCTGCTCCTATCCATCCACAGGTGGTGGTGACCACGAAGACCACGACTGGTCTGGGGGGAAAGCAGTCTTTTATTCCTCCTCACCCTGACTCCCCAGCTTTCTCCTCTCCATCTTTTCCTCTCTCTGCTCTCCTGCTTTCCCCTCGCTCATCTCTCCAGGATGCCCTGCCCCTGCTTTCCCCACCTAAGTGGCTCTGGAGAAGGCTGGAGGAGCCCACAGGGAGAGGCAAGGAGCCTGCCAGCTCCTCCAGGTGCTGCCCTTCTGTCCCACTGTTGGGGGCTGCCAGGAGGACAGCTGGTACCCCCAGCCATACAAAGCAGCCCGAGATACTTAGCACAGAGTCTGTCATCTTGTGCCTGAGGCTGAATGTGAGGAGAGCGAAGGGGAGGGAATACCTCTCCCCACTGGGCACCACTTAGAAAGAAACACAGTTTGTTATGATGCCAGAGCATCAAGCATGTTATTGCTTAATTTGCCTTGCAGGCCTCTTGCATGGCTTACATCATAGCATTTCAGCTCAGACCCATATGTTATCAGCTGCTAAAAGGACTAATCTGAAAAATATCTGACACTGTATGTAACTCTTCTAGCTGCTGAAATAGTTTAAACAGATACGTTGTGCTTCTGTTAACACTCTCTTAGACACCCATAAAAATGTTAGTCACACAAGTAGATGGATGCTTTTGTACCCCTGAAACCGAAGATTATGTCCAGTTTTGGGAAAGATGTCATCCTGAAAGAAGGAATTAAAGAAAGATTTGTTGAAAAATAAGAACATCTAAACATTTCCCCTGCAACCCTAGTTCAAATTTGTCTCCGTCGCCTACCTGATCACATACTCCGTCTGATACTCTGGGCTGCACAAAATGGCCAGTGAGCCAGATGACATAGTGCTGTCATCCACAAACTGGTGTCCCAGTCCTGGAAGGGAAGACAAGTGTAGCTGGCCATAGCCAGTCGGCCTTGCACAGACCCGGATCTGTCAAGGCTGGAAGGGAATATTCCCATCCACCTGAAGTGCCTCATCCTGAAGTCCCTCAGAGAGAGAACAAGTATAGGCACACAGCAGCACAGTGCATGCGGCTGGATAAAACAGATTCATCCCTCCTTATACCAGGAACAAGAGGGGTGTCTAACAGGTAATTGCATATTTGAAGAAGATAATTGAATTCAACCCTTCCAGCTAGCTCATAGAGGAAATGTTTTGGCTGAAGCTGAGTCAGTGTCCTTAAACTAATTTTTTTGCATGCTATGGAACAGCCTGAGAAAGCTGATGTGAATGAACGGACTAGCAGCTACTTTCACAGTCTCTCTGCCTCCTTTTAGCATGTCTTTTTTTTTTTTTCACGAGACCAATCAGCAAACACCTTTGATAATGGTCTAAGCATAAATGGAATGAGTACTGAATCATTTGCGCAGCCCATTTCTTAATATGTGTGCTGCCTGCATTTATGCAGTCGGGACCACACCACTTGAAGAATACACGTAAGAGCTGGTAACTACATAAACTGAAGATGTCACAGTTTTTTGTTCCCCGATCCCTTTAACGTCAAAATTAATCATCTGACACTGTTCAAAGGCTGGGTAGCTCCCTGCACAAGACAGAGTCAAGGGGCTATAGGGACTTAGTTGCCCTAAAGGGGGACTGAGACTATACCCGGGTTTCCCTTTTATTTTGTCCATAACTTCAGGAAACCCTTTCCTATTGCATTCATTTAGCCTTCTGTGCTCTTAATCTGAAATTGACTTTGCCTGCCCCCTACCAGGGCTTTTTTAATGCACGAGTAGCACTGGCTAGGATAGATCAGCATTAAAGCGAGACCAGAAATCTGATCAAATTTCTGGCTTGCTCTTGTTGCCTACAGCAACACAGTCTGCACACCCAGAAAATGATTTTCTGAGGTGCTGCACTTCAATGCATGAGTTGACTAAAAAAAAATTTAATTAACCTTCTTGACTTTTACCTTGCTTAGGCTATTTCCCACTTCCACAAGTGTCTTTTATTTCTATTCCAATTGCATAGAAACCAGAACGTAACTCAGCACCATTAACTAAAAAAGAAGCCAGACAATGCACTTCAACATGATTAAGCCCTTTATGTTTTCTTTTTCTAAGTGCAGTTTCAAGTGACAAGCTCTTATAATTGCAGGTATGCCTTTAAGATATGTTTTTAATCAAGTTAGGGAGCAAGGGACTTTTGACTCCATTTGGTGCACAGTAAGGTAGGGAGGTAACAGAGTGCCAGTGCTGTAGGGTACCTTCCCCAAGCTTGCAACCTTATGTGGGTCAGATTGTTAGTGGTGTGGTGGTGCGACTCCCCCCCC
>VWZZ01001827.1:78209-123707 GCA_013399095.1 Psophia crepitans
GCGCAATCTCTCCCCCCTCTTCTGGGCCATATGCCTGAGCAGCCGACCAGAGCATTAAGACACCCCCTTAATGTGCCTGGTTCTGGCTTCCTCGGTGATGGGAAGGGCATGGGACATCTGTGCTCAAACTGTGACATTCTTGTTCCCTCATTAGTGGGGAGCAATAGTGATAATTGATCACCTCCTGACAACCTGGTACACCTGCACCCGAGCCCTGGCCCAAAAGGGGGGAGATACCAGAAGGGTTCTGAGTCTGCACAGCTGGTGGAAGATACCAGAATGTGTTGTCATCCGGGCTGGGCTGGAGTGGAAAAGCACCTGACAAGAGTCAGTTATCTTGGACCCTGTAAATAGCGATTCTGAGTGAGACCCCTTGGAGCTCTTCTGGATTGCAGTGGGCTGTGACCAGTATCTGCCTGAACTGAGACACCTCTTGGGCACAAACTTAGCAAGAATCACCTGCCAGGGTGAAGGCAGCCTTCTCCAGTCTCAGCCATCACCTGTTGAGAAATGCCGATGCCTTGTGAGCATTTACTCTAAATTCAAAGAGGGAAATTTTCTGTATAAGCTGGCTTCCATCCTTCTCGGGCCTCAGCTAACACCTGCTGAGGAACGCTGATGCACAGTGAGTATTTACTCTGAACTTGAAGAGGGAAATCCTAACTACAAGCTAGCTCCCTTTATCCACCTCTCGACTTACATGCATCTTCAAATACACATATTTGCCTTTATAAGTGTAGGTGGCATTTATCACTGGGCCCAAATATTTCTGTTTGTCTGTCTGTATCTGTTTGTCTTATGTTTTTTGTCTATATGTATATATATACACACTTTGATTCAAGATACATTACAGTAAGTTAGTGTGAATTTAGTCATCTTCAAATCTGCAGTTAAGTCATTGTTTTGATCATAATATATTTTACTGAATTACCTGTAAACCTTTAAAATTAGTGAATCACTAAGTGCTGCTAAAATTTAACCTTTGATTTACCTTATACTATTAATTAATTTTGAATTGACTAAATTGTAATTGTGTCAAACACCTCCATCCATGACAAATGGAGATACCGTTTTTAGTAATTGTAGCTAGGGCAACTAGTATAAATTCTTCTGGGCACCTTCTTGTGAGAAGAGACTGGTTTAGCACCTGGGGGGACACAGGAAAGTTGACTGTGAAAACAAGAGAGATGGCCAAGGGGCAAGGTGGGTCACTGAAGAACTTATCTCCCTTGGTCTGTCGTCACCTTTTACAGTGCCCATCCCTGAAATGCACAGCTCCTGTTCAGGTGGAACACTCTTTTCTGTGGCTAGCATAAGAGGTTTTCCACTCAGGAAGAGCTGTAGTGAGATGATGGTCCATGAGAGCCTAGCTAAGCCTCTGGGCTGGGGCATGGCAGATCCTACAGACTGTGGCAACTGAAGAAGCAACAGAACTGGCAATGCCAAAGTGCAACCTGATAATTAGTGGTGATCCTTGCAAGAAGTCCACAGCACACCTCAGAATCCCAGTTTATCAATCCGCCACAGTCCTGTGGGGCAGTGAGAAAACGTTGCCTGATCTGCTGCTAACCTTCCTGAAGAAACAAAGTTCTGTCTTCTGCGAGCAAAAGGCTGTATCAGCTGGATGAAGTGTGGCCAGACTGCAACAACGTAATTATGGGAACGTGCCCTGGCTGCAGCCACCCAGGAGTTAAGCTGTGATCTCGGGGAAAAAAGAATTAGATGAGCAAAAGACCAAAAGGCAAATTTTTGTGCCCATTTGGGTGTACCGAACAGAGTTTTGTTTTCTAGCAGTTTATGTTTCTGTTCTGTGAGGCCAGGGTGGAATTAGACACGTGGTAACCAACATGAACATCAGACTGAGGATTAGGCTCAGCACTTATGTGCTGTTTTGGAAGATGTATGTGTTTCTACTCAAAAGCGTGGAAAAGTCAGAGCAGCAAGGATGCAAGAATGCTCTAATGAGCATAATTCAGCCATCACTAACTGGCCTGGGATTTGTTAGTGGGTGACCATATAAACATGCCACAGCTGATCAGTTAAATCACTCTTCCTTCACCCTTAGAGTAAATGAAGAAAGGCTTCAATTTCTGCAAGTGTACTGCTGGTAACTGCAGAAAGCCATTGCCATTTTGCTTCTGCCAGGAGGCGAGCAGGTCTCTCCCTGCCATGCAGCAGACTCTCTTGCTGACTGAATGACACTGTTAGTTTCGCGTTAATTTTCCTGTGGTCCTGCTTGCACAGCGGGTAAGTTCTAGTGGGCCATTTCTAGCCACTGTGCACAGTTCGCAATGGAGACACAAGTACTGTCTGTTTCTTCGTGAAAGGCAAGTCCTGCCTGACCAACCTCAACTCCTTCTATGACCAGGTGACTCGCCTGGTGGATGAGGGAAAGGCTGTTGACGTAGTCTACCTAGACTTCAGCAAAGCCTTTGACATGGTGTCCCACAGCATTCTCCTGGAGAAGCTGGCGACCCATGGCCTGGACAGGTACACTCTTCGCTGGGTTCATAACTGGCTGGATGGCCGGGCCCAGAGAGTGGTGGTGAATGGAGTCAAATCCAACTGACGACCGGTCATGAGTTGTATTCCCCAGGGGTCGGTGTTGGGGCCCATCCTCTTCAACATCTTTGTTGATGATTTAGATGAGGGAATTGAGTGTACCCTCAGTAAGTTTGCAGATGACACCAAGCTGGGGGGAAGTGTCGATCTGCCAAAGGGTAGGATGGCTCTGCAGAGGGACCTGGACAGGTTGGATCACTGGGCAGAGGCCAATGGGACGAGGTTTAATATGGCAAAGTGCCAGGTCCTGCACTTTGGCCACAACAACCCCAGGCAGCGCTACAGGCTGGGGGTGGGGTGGCTGGAAAGCTGTGTGGAGGAAAAGGACCTGGGGGTGTTGGTTGAAGCTCACCCGGACATGAGCCGGCAGTGTGCCCAGGTGGCCAAGAAGGCCAACGGCACCCTGGCCTGTATCAGGAATAGTGCGGCCAGCAGGAGCAGGGAGGTGATCTTCCCCCTATACTCAGCCCTGGTGAGGCCGCACCTCGAGTCCTGTGTCCACTTTTGGGCCCCTCACCACAAGAAAGACATCGAGGCCCTGAAGCATGTGTAAAGAAGGGCAATGAAGCTGGTGAAGGGGCTGGAGCACAGGTCTTATGAGGAGCGGCTGAGGAAAATGGGGTTGTTTAGTCTGGAGGAGGCTCAGGGGAGACCTTATTGCCCTCTACAACTACCTGAAAGGAAGTTGTGTTGAGCTGGGGGTTGGCCTCTTCTTGCAGATAACTAGTGACGGGACAAGGGGGAACGGCTGCAAGTTGCGCCAGGGAAGGTTCAGGTTGGAGATTAGGAGAAATTCCTTCTCGGAAAGAGTGGTCGGGCACTGGAACAGGTTGCCCAGGGAGGTGGTGGAGTCACCGTCCCTGTGGGTGTTTAAAGAAAGGTTGGATGTGGTACTTAAGGACATGGTTTAGTGGGTAATAGGTGGTGGGGGGACGGTTGGACTAGATGATCCTTGAGGTCTCTTTCAATCTTAATGATTCTATGATTCTTCAAGAACAGCCTGTGACCTTACAGAGCTGGGTAATTGCACATTCCCATTGGTTTTCTTTCTTCTCTTAGTACTGCTCTTGATGGTCAGGCAGGTGCTCCTGCTAACTTAGGAGACATGAGGCTGTGCACAGCCTCTCTAGAGGTCCTCAATACTCACTGCTGGTCAACTTCTTGCCCTAATCCACATGGAGATATCCAACCAGATTTACCAGACAGTTCATAGAAAATGGGAGCAGCAGAGAGATGCTTTTTTGCTTCCCATCTTTGAAGCTGATCATGGCTGATTTCACATGCACCCTGCAAGTCATCTTCTGAGCACCAGATATCATAGAATAAGAGAAAACTGTATTACTGAGCAATCCAAACAGCTTTGCTGTGTTTCAGCTGCCAGCAGGGGCCTTCAGACTTTTCCTCTTCTTTTCTATTAGTGGCCCCAGGCCCAGATGCATTTTTGTCCTGGGGTCCTTCCAAGAACTGAGCATGGGATTGGTATTTCTTACTCCAAACGCATGCCATTTACAGCTGAAACTTTCTGCAAATTAGCTGACAGAGAACCCCAAAGTATGTTAGTGGTAACAAACATCAGCTACGACAAGGTTAGGTACTATACTGGACTGTGACATTATCACTGTCACTTGTATTAACAGCATTAGCAATCCTATTTTTAATCCCAGTCATTGCATTAGTGATTGCTATTAGCAAAGCTATTATTCACGCTGTTGCCAAACCTTTGCAGCATTGTGAATGAAGGCAGGAACGTTCGTTATCTTTTGAGAAGCTGCAGAGTGCTCATCTGCACAACCAAACTGTAGTGATACTGAGGCTAATCAGCACATGCAAATGAGGGCTACAATTGTTGTAGAGGGTTTTCTTCTCCAGGGCAAGTCATTGTTCTTCAAAGACTAAAAAAAGTTTCTCCTGGGAAGGATAAGGGTGAAGACACTGTGCGTTTAATCCAGTTATCTTCATTTCCATGTTAAAAGCAAACAGCTTCTTCTGTGGGGACCCATGAAAGCATTAATGATTCATAAGCAGGGTTGCCCAACTACTTTAGAGAGTTTGCACTTCCCCAAGTCCCTCCTACAGAATCCGACCCCAAGCATTTCTCCTGTTTCATGCAATAGTGGAAAATGCTGTTCCAGCAAGGCAGGATTCAGCATACGTGACATGGGTAGCTTTGTACTTGGACTGCATGAGTCAGATATCTTGGGGAGGGGGATAATATGTAATTTACTGGTCTGAGTACAAGAGCAGGAGTTAGGACCACCATGTTTAGCCATAGAAATAGCTTAACAGTTCCTGGAAATGTCAGCTGTGGAACACCTTCCTACTGTTCACATGGGCATAGCCAAGCTGGTAGATCAATGTTAACTACCGCAGCAGAGAGCTTGAACTGCACTTCAAAATCTTTACAGAAACCTAGCTAAGTAGTCAAGTGGCCAGTGCATGTGAGGATCTCTGCTGTCACTGCTTCTTTGCCATCAGCAGCAAAGGGGATATTCTGTCCCCTTAGACAGATTCCAGCATGACAAGTCTTGGGAACTCACAGAGAGATCTGACCTTTTAGAATTAGTAGGTGAGTCCTTCAGAAGAGTTTACATTTGGATGAGGGCAAATGAGTGCTTTAGGCAAAATAAACTTCTTGCAAGGGCAGTGGCTAACATCCAGCAAGTTGTTGACACATAGGCACAATGTTTATCTGCAGGAGGATGGGACAGCTGGTTACAGAGCTGCAGTCGCTGGACACTCCTGTCACGACTTGGATGTACGAGGATGGTTGTGACCATGTTGTCTCAATCCCAGACACAGAAAAATAGCACTGCTTAAACCAGACACCTTGCCTTCCTGAAGACCTTGAGGTGCATCTGCTGCCAGGAGCAAGCTGAGGTTCCATGTTGGTAAGCTGGTGAGAGCATCTACTGTCAAAGTGCTGTCTGTGCCCCCCAGGCTTTGGAGGTCAGGCATTGGAATGGGTTGCCCAGGGAGGTGGTGGAGTCACCGTCCCTGGGGGTGTTTAAAGAAAGGTTGGATGTGGTACTTAGGGACATGGTTTAGTGGGTAATAGGTGGTGGGGGGACGGTTGGACTAAATGATCCTTGAAGTCTCTTCCAACCTTAACGATTCTATGATTCTATGACTCTAACTCAGACTGCAGGCTGAAAGTTTCCCTTGCACTTCATCATCTTGGCTCCCACCCACTGCCCGTCCAAGAGATCAGGAAAAACATTTGCTCTTTGGTGCAAGAGATTGTTCAGCTTCTAAGTCACTGGATGCCTCTGTTCTGAAGTAATTCTCACTACCATGGCTGTCATAGCAGAATGTTGACACAGTGTCTGGTTTCAGGCCAACATACAGAAAGTCACACTGTGTATTTGTTTTCTCCTCCTCTGGGCTGGAAGAAGCACTGCTGAGATCCTGGGTCTCCTCACTGGCTTCAGGAAGAAAGCCCTGGAAAGGTGTCTTCAAGCCAAAGGGCTTCCCTGCCAACCTGGCAGCACTTAACACCCTTAGAAAGCAAGTTACAGCCAAGAATGGCTGACCTTTGAAACCTCCACACATGCCTAGGGCATGATGCACTGCAATGCACTCAGATGGCTTTATTAGAACAATGCTCTGAATACTTCTGCAGCACCCAGGTCAGCCAGGCCTCTGGGTGCCACTGTGAGGGGTTTTGAGCCTCTGCTCAGGCAGTATGGCACATTCCCATCACCTCAGTTTGTGATGAATAATACCTTGCTTGGTGAGTGTAGCAAAGCTAAATATGGGCTCAAGGGCAAAGCTGTTTATCTTGTACTCCTGAGGCAGAACCTCATAGCATCTCCTTTGTTCTGCTTCCCCCAAAAGCTCTTTCCATTTCCTAAAATCTGAAAGATATGGTGCATGTGCATGGGAAGGTGATTGGAAGCAGACAAGCTCAGCCCTTTTAGCAAAAATATTTCAAGCGAAAATATTTCCAAATAACATCTTGGAACTATGTGCTGACATTGATGACGTGGTCCTGGTGAAATACCAAAGAAGAAGCAGCAAGTATGCTGTTCTTCTATTGCAGTCGCCTAGGAACCAGACTGAGGGCTGTTCTGCTGCTGAGACAGTAGAGTGCTTGTCGGTCAAATGAAGTTATAAGGCAGCAAGTGAAGTTAACTAAAAATACCATGATTGCCACATCTGAAGTCATAGAATGGCAATTTTAAATAATTAGGAGACACACAGAAATGTTCAGATAGGCTCTGGACTGTATCAGGCAGCCAAAGAAAGGCAAGAGCTGAGGGTAGAATTACCATGAAGACAATCCTGTTACCTGGACATCAGGTTACCTGGATTTCTAATCCTTTACGTGGACTTCAGTAATCACGATTTCCTCTCTGGATTTGGTAAAACTTTTTGTGACAGGCCATGCAAGTCCTATGTGAAGGAAGTTGGCATCTGGAAATGAAAGTAATAGGAACTAGAGTATAAGAGGTCTTTTCTGTGATTTCACTGATACGACCCCAAATGAGTGATTTAGTACCACAAAAACTGAGCTGCTGATTATAAAACACACAAAAGATACCTGTGGTCTGCCAGTTTTTATCTGGAGTTTATTAGCTTTATTTCATAATCATTGGCCATCAGATAAATGCTGCATATTTTAGTTGAATACGGTAAGATGGTGTGCAGATGCTATGATTTCAGAATTACAGGGCTTTTTTTTTAATTATTAAAATGGTTTATATGTCACTAGGATGGTATTCTATTTTCTAGAGCTTTTACAAGGGGCCGATTTTAAAACTGGATGCTGAATTGCCGGTTTCTGAATTTTTACTGTGGCATTCACGTAAGTTGCCTTCATTTCCTATAGTTTTGGATTACTGCTTTCACAGCCCTAGTAGCTCCCATTGCTTTTTCCAGGAGTGATGCTGTAGGTGCAGGTATCTGAGTCTCCTCATATACATTCAGCAGATTACTGTCTGTTTCTTTCCATGGAGGATCTGACACACCTCACCCTCAGCTTTGAGGCCTTTAGGTTGCGAAGGTGGAGCACAAGATGGGAACCTCCTGAGAGCCAGAATCTGGGATGAGAATTGCTCTTTGGAGATTCTCTATCTTTGCCGCATATAGACGGCCCAGGACTTGGGCATCTTCAGTGTCTCTCTTTCCGTTTGGGATGAATCCTTTCTGCCCAGTGTTATTTCAATGAAATGAGAGACACTCTGCCACCCTTGGCCCTAGCCTGAGTCCCCTCAGTCTTCCACCTTGCCCATCCCTTCTCAGTTGTGGCCCTGTGAAGGCTCCTCTGCAAGCTGTGGTCCAGTTCGTTCAAATGGGGAAGCATGAGACATTCCCTTTCCATCTCTTCACAGCCATGCAGGTCAAATACCACCCTCATTTTTTTCCCCTCCGCTGTGCAAAAGGTGTTTCCTCTTAGATGCAGGCAATTTTGAGCTACTGCACAGCTTTGTTGAGGGACTTTTCCTTTACAGCAAATTGGGGAACTGTATGCGTGTATTCACAGAGTGAACTCATCGCCCAGTTGTCTGCAGTAACGTGCAGGGTCAGTTAAAGTACCTCCCACACAATATTTGGCTTCTGAAGCTTGGTTCCAAATTGGCCATTACCAGGGTAATGATTTAATTAGCTGTTAACAATCACTGTTCTCTCTACCAACTGACGAGCATGTAACCTTGCAGTAACACCCTTGCCACCTCCTCTGTTGCTGTCATCAGAACAGCTGACCTTACTTTGGGTGGTTTCTATGCACTGCTGCCAGGGTTCCTGTCTCCCGAGCCCCCAGGGCATTGCATCCAGTGCAGGGACATCTCTTGCTATCCCCAAGAATTATAGTATCACAGAATCACTAAGGTTGGAAAGGACCTCTGAGATCATCAAGTCCAACTGTCAAACTAACACCACCATGCCTACTAGACCATGTCCTGGAGCGCTGCATCTATGTGTTTTTTGAAGATCTCCAGGGACGACGACTCAACCACCTCTCTGGGGAGCCTGTTCCAATGCCTCACTACTCTTTCCGTGAAGAAGTTCTTCCTAATAGACAATCTTCCAAGCGGAAGAAACAAAACGGAAACCTCAGCAGTTGCTATTTATGTTAAAAGTTCAGTTTTCAACTTCCTAGCACCAAGTTGGTGCTAGGTTACCTCCTGGACCTAAACGCTTAGAGATCGGGGTCTAGCTTTCAAGTGGAATTAATTCTGTTTGTACTGATGGCTTTGTCTCGGGCTCAGACAATCTGTGCAATGCTTAGAAAGTGCAGAGCTCTAAATACTCCCTGGAGGAGAGAGACATACTGTCCTCAACTACATTGACATGGCAGCCTTCCTAGGTGTGCATGGGCCTGATCATGTTCTACCTCTTCCTTGCTAGGAGGTGTGGAACTTTCCTTAAGTCCTTGTCTTGATGGGTGGAAATAGAGGCATCAGGAACATAACAGTGTGACATTTCTATTGCCACACTTAGTTTGGAGACATGGGGAACAATTTTGCAATCAGCAGAACCTTTCTAATAAGGGTTACTTTGTCATGACTTCAGCAAAAGTTCATGACATCAGGTAGAAGGAGCACTCTGGGATCAGAAATCTCCAAGGCTCCATTTTTTTTTTCTGAATGGTGAAATGAGGTTTAGACCCATGTTGTTAAGGGTCTGTTGTCACTAAAGAGTTCTCAGCCTCATAACCTGAGCACATTCTGTGTTGTTTTGCTTGGGCTACGCAGGTTAATCATCAGTGACTAGCTGCCATGTCTCGAGGCACTTGATAGAGTTTTCCTCCCATCAGCTGAGGCTGAAACAGAGACAATTAACTTGTGGAATGCATCGTCCGCATCATACACTCATAAATGGGTGGAGTTGGCATGCTAAGACCATACCCAGCTGTGGGCTGCAGAAACAAAGAGAAGGGTTTGCTTGCTTTGCCTCTAGTGTTCCCTGAGGCCATCTGCTTCCAGACCTCATGGAGCAGTGCAGAGGCAGAAGCTTGGCAGAGACAGACAATAGGACAAGACACCATGGAGTGACAAACAAAGTTTTTGCAAAGACAGCCATTTTTGAGACACAAGGATGTGTTCCCTAAAGCTTTCTGGTCTGTGCCAAATATGATGTGAGGTCCTTAGTCCTGTTGACTCTGAGAGGTTCTTATGGTAGTACTTAATTGCTTCAGAAATTCTCTACCTTCCTCTCCCACCCAAGAAAGGCGGGGTGTGTGTGCAGGGGGACAGGGGGAAGGTGGCTGAG
The DNA here is from genome assembly GCA_013399095.1 of Psophia crepitans. Lineage (NCBI taxonomy): Eukaryota > Metazoa > Chordata > Aves > Gruiformes > Psophiidae > Psophia > Psophia crepitans. The sequence goes on from VWZZ01001827.1 coordinate 87,984, forward strand.
ATAAGACTGAGAAGGAGACTGGCTTCTCAGAGCAACCCACTCCTGTTTCAACAGCCTGCAATGGAAGATAAGAGGAGCATCTGCCTTTTCTCAATAGTAGTACTGTGCAGTGGAATGCTAGCTTGGGCTTGCTCTCAGATGACAAGGCACTACCCAACTAAGATCTTCAAGTGAGGCAAATAGCCTCAGCACCCAGACTCCAAGCTACAGGATCTCTCTACATGTAATGGCAAGACAGACAAGTTGTCAGAGGGGAAAGGGGGGTGACAGAAAACCCACATTCATCCCTCCCTTCCTCCCTCCCTCCCTGTCCTTCCATTTCTCCATCTCTCCTCAGCTGGGCATCACATTCAGTACCTATAGGTAGCTGGAAGGAATCTGACATACATGTTTCCAGCATGGGAAACAGGACTGGGAACAAATGGATGTGAAACACATTGAAGTTGTCTTTGCTGCATTCCTCCCTCCTTTGCTTACACCTAGCATTCCTCGTCTTATTTAATGCTTGGCAATTGCAAATGCCTTTACATACTAATATAGTGTATGAACAGCCAGATCAGCTATCTGCCTTGCACTCTCTCAAAGAGTGGCAGACAGGTGGATAAAGGTAAGAGCATGGATGCAGTATCAGCATGAGTATACATGGTATTTCCACCTTATACAACCTCCGCATTTTTTCAGTTCAGATATTTCCCACATCTGATGTGGTTTCCATGGATTTAGTAATCCTCATTGGATTATTGCCTAAGATCTGGACTCCCCCCCCTTGAAGCCATGGAAACTTTTATGGTCCACAACCTCTTGTAGCAAGGAGTTCTTCAAGTTCCCTACACATCACATGAAGAACTACATCTTTCTGAATATGGTGCCCAGTAGTTTTGATTGGTAACTCAAGTCCCTGTATTGGAAGAGGTACTGAACAGACAGTCCTTTCCTATCCTCTACAAGGTAATTATGTTTCCATAGACCTCTGTGATATCTTCCCTCAGTTGTCCTTCCACACTAATGAGACCCAGCCCACTTCATGCCCCCCAGACCTCATCGGCTCCAGATATTTGTTCACCCACACTGCCCTCCAAACCATTCCCCGCTATACTATTTCTATTCTGAGACAAGAAGACCAGGACCACATGTTGTATTTAAGATCTGCGCAAATCATGAATTTATACAGTGGCATGGTGATGTCATCCATTAATTCCTAGTGTCTGATTTACTTTATTGACTGTTACTGAGCAGTGAGGTGACATTTTTGTATAGCAGGCTCTCACAGTCCCAAGACTGTGTTGTTTCAGTCCCTCCCCCACCAAAGCCCCATCCACCTTGAGTAGTAATAGTCAGGGTAAAGCTAGTAATTCTAATTTAAGAAACTAAAATGTTGTACCTAGGAACAAGAGTGTCTGCCAAAGAACCCCATAGGGATGAGTCAGAAAACTCATGGAACAGTGGCCCACAAAGACAGAACAAGACCTTTACAACAACGTTTGGATCCAGAAAGATGGTGGCTAGTGACCTGACACAGTCTGCTGAGCAGCTGGGCCAGTACAACACATAAGCAATTTAATCCAGCACCTCTTTTACTGAAAATGAATAACAAAACCTTAATAAATCAACAATTACTTATTGCTGTATTTGGGATAATAAATTCTTTAGTTTATCAGTAGCTTGTGGCTTCCATAGCATGTTCTTTGAACAGTTTGCCTTTCAGTTACATCCCCTTTCTCTCCTGAACAATAAATTAGCATTCATTTCTCTTTTAAAGGAAAAGAGGGGAAAAAGAGGATATATTACATTTTTTTTCAAAGCAAAAAGAAAAATGCAACATATTTTTGACATATATCTTAAAATAATATGAGGATAACTTTCTCTGCGTGTTAGATGCCTATGCATAAATAATAAAGGACATTATGTTATTTACAGTGTTACACAATAAACTAAGAAAGTCTCATTTAACACATAATCCATAAAGACAGTAAATGATGAAAACATCCAAGTATGTACAAGATGTATTTACAATAGAATAGAGAAATACAAATTATGATAATTGGCCATGTTCTTTGTCTGCCCTTCTCTGCAGCATTTCATAGGTGCTTTTTTTTGTTTCTTACTAGAAGTAAGTCCCAGCTGATGGTAAGGAGACACACTGCAGGGCCAAGAAGTGTTCAAACGGCTGAGAGGTGTGTCCTCTGAGGGGACACAAATTTGCTATCCTGAATGCTCAGGAAACTGCTTGCAAAGTGTGTGAGAGAAGCAGGGAGATGCAGTGTTGTTGTTTTGGAGGGCTGGAAAGAGAAGGAGCTTTCCTGTTTCCCTGATAAAGGCAGTGATTGATCTCTTAAACCTCGGGGTGTTGGAGTGGCTTAAGTGAGGAAGGGAATAGCTGGGTCAAGAGGAGGGAGTAGGTTTTTCTCTGTTACATGAGAACCTCTGTGGAGCTGTAATGATTTACACCAGCTGAACAGGCAGGCTGTACCAGGTTGTGCACAACATAGGCCAGCTATACACCCCTGAAGGAAGCCTTTTATCCTAGGATAATTCCTGCATATAAACACATACACAGGAAAAACTCGCGGCTCAAGTTAAATGACATGCAAAGAAGCTACGACAATCTGAACAACTCTGCCACCACTGGAATATTCCCCCCGTCTTCAAAGTATGTTTCTCCTTGCCATGACTTTCAGCAAAAAGTTGACAAGGGTTACACAGTGATGGCCCAAGGGTGTTGGGACTGCCTAGCTCAGAGGTCTGGGTAATGAAGCGAATATCCCCAAGAGCGAAGCTGGCCTTTCCCATAGGCACTTGCTGGCTCTGCTCCGTGCTGCTGCAGTCTCCAGCCCCTTGGCCAGCAGGCGCAGGCTGCAGCCTGCCAGCAGAACCTGCGGCCATGTAGACTTGCTAACTTCGGGATGTGGACTTGACTGACGCAGAGCACCCTCACAGTGTGCTAAAAGCAAGTCCGGAGGTGAGGGGCAACATCCTGCTCCCACTTCTGTGAGTGCCAAGCCAGGGCAACTCCCATAACTCGCTGCTGCATGAATTGTGCTGTAAGGCTGGGTTCTTCCCAAAGACCTAAGGGCTTAGGCAGCCATATCCCCAATTGTATTTTCTTGTTCTTAGGTCCATGTGAAGTACCCAGCCTAATTTCATGCTTGCCCTGTAATACACTACTATTGTACCGGGGGCGGGGAGGCGGAGCAGGGACTGCAGACCGTTTTGACTTTGAGGCACTGCAACAGAAGAGGTGTGACATTTTCTCCTAGACCCACACAAAATAAATCTCACATTTACAGCTCCCAAGCATGCAATTGCTCCTTCATTTTATACTGGCCCTCTATAACAACAGTGTTAGTAGTCACATAATTTACCACACTTCAAGGCAAGTTCCCTTTCCATCCTGATTAATCTGTCTGGGCTATCGCAGACACTTCAACGAGAGCTGGCCTTGTGGGTGATCTATACTGGAGGAGATTACAGAAGACCTGTGTTATAATCTCTGTTCTGCCACTAAAATGGGTGATTTTTGGGTAAATCTCTTGTTCCTCTGACATTCTTTTTCTGTCTTCTCTGTCTGGTATGATCTTTGCAGTATCAGAGACCTTACTGAAAGGACAGGTTTTTCAAGTGCCTCTGGAAACTCAACAGTGCAAATCCTTTGGAAACTGGTGGTCTGCATCAGGAAAGCCCACCTGGCCCTCTGTACTACTCAGCTGTAGAGTTACTGGGGAGGTGGATGTTCTGCTGCATGGGATTGCAGATAAATAGGCATGACTAAAGGGATGAAAATGAGTGTATGGTATCTAGAATTTGTAGAGAGCTTTTGTTTTGTGTCTGCAAAGGCAAAGTGTGTTCAAGTACATGCTAGCTTGGGAAGAAAGGGCAAAGGGGACTTAAGTCCAGACAGTATGTAGTGACAAACTTTGCCATCTCCCACAGACTTCTCAAATAAGCAGTGCTATTTCAGCCACCATGTAGCCCAAAGCCATGCTAGTTTCCTAGCCTTTTGCTTCTGCCACCAACATTCTAGCATACAACTTTGTCTTCATCTTCTTCCTATGCTAAGGCTTTTTTGTTCTTTTCTGCTGAATCTGGTGGTCAGGTAGACCCACCCATATTCTTAATAAGGTGATGTGGTTGATTTATACAGTGAGCAACTCACTGATTTTCATCATCCTGATAAATAGATTACGTTACTAGATTTTGCTTTCAGGTCTCAAATCAGTAGGACACCTTGTTCAGCAAAACTTTTACGCACATGCTTAGTTTCATGCATGCGCTGGATGCGTCAATGGGAGTCTAGCACATGCTGAAGGCAACTTTTGCTGAGATTAGCATAAGCATATGCTTGAACAATTTACTGAGCCGGTACTTTAGTTCCTTGGGTTTACATCTCACAAAACTTTCTTGACTGATTTCTCTTCATTTAACTGGGACCAGGATGTGGCCCAAAGGATGAGTGTAGTTTGGCTGAAATTCTTTTTCTCTTGACGTGGCTCTTATTTAGAGTCCAGTAATACCTGTAGAACATATGTTCTCATTTTCAGAATCCCCGGAGTCTAGGAAAAACATTTGTTTTCCACATCAATCCTGAGTCTATGCTGTGCCAACTGAACACACAACAAAAATCAAAGGAAGAGAGGAGAAGAGGCAGAGTGACCCTGACTAAACTGATAGGAATTCAGTGCAAAAGAGGTCATTTGCCTCTGACTGAACGGATGCAACCACTCCAGCACTGACAGCACCCTTGTTCATTACTAGTCAAAGACTTCGGGGCCATCACTGGCTATATAACCATTGACATCAAATAGCCACAAACACTACGGCTGTAACCCACATGGTGTGCTTGCCTTCATAAATGGAGTTTGCATCGGTCTTGCCTCTCTCACCCCAAATAATGAAGTCAATAAAGGCGAGTAGAAATGAACTCCGTATTTCCGCTGCATCCTTCCTACTTGCCTATACTTTTTAACCATTCAGCAAACCAGTTCTTTCCTGAAAGTCATTTCTGTATCCAAGAGTAATCCTTACTCCAACAGCAATTCCAACAAGGTATCGCTAGAAGCTCGTCAGGGTTCTTTCTGAGGGGAAGAAAGGGGAGAAAATTGAGGGGAAACAAAAGTATAAATCATCTGTCAGAAATCAACATTAAAAAATAGAGGTGAAAACTGATTGCACTTTTATTAGTGGCATTTGTTTTCCAGCTAGATCTCTTCCTTGCTTGGTTACAGATATCTGCTATTATATTTGCCCCATTAACTTAAACTAATATATTTTTTTTCCTTTTTTTTCCTTTTTTTTTTAATAGAGTATTGGGTTCAAAGCCTCAGCTAACCTAAACCCATTTTCTAAGGGATAACTAGAACAATTAATATCTGGAAAATAATGAAATGGCAGCTCCTAGTGATTACAAGCTGACCTCTGATTAATAATATATTTGGTTTAAAATCACAGTATTACTTTCTTCCTATAAGTAACATTATTTAATGCAGGTTGGCTTTTTTTTTGTTTGTTTATTTGTGGTTTTTTGTTGGTTTTTTTTTTTGTTTTTGTTTTTTTTTTTTTTTCCTGCTGGTTTTAATAGTAGCATGCTGTTGGATCTACTATTATCCCAGTGCTCAAAGAAGCAAACCTTTTGGCTGGCAGAGAGCAGACAAAACTAATTTCTTATACGGAAAGCAAATAAAACTTCTTATACAAGGAAATTTTTTTGTGGTTTTTTTTTTTTCCATTTTTTTTTCTCCTTTTTATGTATGTGTATGTTTTTCCAGTGGAGTGGATAGGGTGGGAGTGCCATTACAGGGCTTTTCAATCTGGGGATTCTACGACAAGCGACCAGAGGGACTTCTGCATTTCTTGAAATCATACATCCAGTCACTACAATGCAGTGCACAAAAAAGCCAGGACAACTGAGGGCTAGAAGGTTTTGCAAAATACTATGGGACAGCAATCATTGTAACTGTACAAAACTTGCTCTCAACGTAACATAACATAAAGGCACCATTGATATCTTTCCCCATTTTTGAAATACTGTAAAAAATTGCTACATATGGCACATAACACATTTGTACATACCTATATTTAATTTATAAAAGTTTTTTTTCCTCTCCTGTTTTCTATCAGCGGAATTGCTAAAATAAAATAAATTGTTTAATTTAAAGGTGGAATACTTCATTATATAAAATAAAGTTTTACATGTGAATCTATGTGTTTTATGTTTTATACAGCAATAGGGTCTTGGTTAGCTATCACACTGGACAACCTTGCTTGCAACTCTTCTGGTGTGGAGAAGCGATTCGCCGGGTTAGTCCTGCTCTCAGCCAGCCGGTAGGCAGCGGTCTGCTCCAGACTGGTTGCCACGGGGTTCGGTATGCTAAGGAACGGTGTATCCTCACCTATTCTTTCATCTTCGGTTTCGGTCTCAGAGCTGCTGCTCTCAGAGGTCGTGTCAGAGTCCACTTCCACCCTGCTGGAAATGTGGCCATTGGGCTTTGTTCTTTTCACCCTTCGGTTGTTGGTGAGTTTCTTTGGAGGCTCCTGTGCTGGTTCATACTCCTGTGTGGTCTCGTACTCCTCATCTTCCACTATCCGCAGAGGACTTGGTGGCAGGCTGTTGCTCTCGTGGGCAGAATTGTGGTGGAAGGAGTTGAACTGCTGAAGGTGGTGGTCATACTTCTCACGTAGCCGTGGCGGGGTCACCAGGAGCAGCGGTCGCTCCTCTTCTATGAAGGGACTCACCGCCACCGAAGGGACGGAGATGGTCAAGCTTGAAGCCGGTGGCGACATTTTGGAGGAGGGGGACTTGGGAGAAGTCGGAGTGTGGAAATCGACAGGTGACATGCGAGCTGGTGTGGTCATAGCTGAGACATACCTGAAGAAAAGAGATGGGGAAAGGTTGCTAGCACAGGAGCTGTGGTGACATGGGAACACAGCTGCTCTCATGGGCTGGGAGGGAAAAGGTAGGGATCCCTTATGATCCCCAGCATCCTCACACAGGACTACCAGGGAAACTTTCCTGTTGCTATTAATCCTAGAAGAATGCTGACTTCTGGGACTCAGGGCAAAACCATTTGTGAGCAGGAGGAGTATGGCAAAGGCCCCAGGTCTGTTTGCCTCAGAAAAGCCATGGAGATGCTGTAAATTATTTGCCAGAATAAATTCCTGGAATGAATCCAGGAATGGGATTCACAGTCTGGGGGGCGGCCAGAAACAAAATGCATTTGCAAGTTATCTTCTTAACAGGAAAACGGCTGCTGCACTGCTGGCAGGATTTGACCAGAACCTGGGGTGCATGCAGACAGACAGGAGGAGAGTAAGGAAGGGAATCAAGGACAGTCCTCTTGGGGCTTCATCTTCTTTTGGCAAAACTGTCTTAGGCTCAGGAGGAAAGAAAAGTTGGAACAAAATCCAGAGCCAGACTCTGGTAATGTTAATCACTGGAGGTAGTCAGAGGCAGCACCGACCCAGCAGCTTTGTGCTGCTCCACTCTTTGGGTCCTTGTTACCCTGCGTGGCAGGTCTATGCAAAGAAACATGGAATGTTATTCGTCCTCATGTGGGAACAAATGCTGACAGAGAGGATTGTCTGGCCTAATGTTCATGATTACTCTGCAAAATTTTCTCCTATTCCTTTAGAAGTTTCTGTGGGAAAGGTAGTGGTCAAAGGTGATTACTGAAAACGAAGCTCAGATGCCAGTACAGAGCTTGTCCCAAAGGAAGAGGACAAAAAATGTGAGACTCTCAGCTGGTTTGAATCCGCAGAGCTCCATAAGATGCTAGGAGGTCATGTAGATTCATGCCAGGTAAGGATCTGCCTGAAACCCCTTTATCAAAGGCACAGTGTCCAGCATGACATTTTTACGTAGTTTGGCTTTGCTTTTGCTCTTATCCTAAGTTCACCTGCCTGAATTTCATCTGTGTCCAAATTTAAAATCTTTTTAAGCTCCATCTTTTACACATGCCAGTTGGGACAAGTTATATGGCTATGATCGATGAAGTTATTTAGTTTTTCATTTGTGATTTATTTTTCTGAGTCTGAAATTACCAAAATAAATCTGAGTCCAACTTCCTTATCCCATCTATGACTCAGTTGCACGTATTACCCTTGATTAAAACAGAGTTACTGGATAAAAGAGAAAGCGGGACAGATCCTGAACTGATGTGTGGTAAATTGGTTTCAGTAGAGGCACACCGATTTACATCAACTGAGGAACAGGAGAAAGAAAACAAAACTGGAGTTGTGCCTCAGAATCAATCAAGTTGGTTGCTAGTGAGAGCAGAGGGCAATTAATAGGTCTGTGCATTTGATGAATGAAGTAATTCTTTATTTTTCCTTCCATGAGTGACCTTTTCATCCCTTTCACATTTTTAAACAGGCATTGTCTGAAAAACCGAAGCCTTTCTACTTCCCCAGCTGGTACAGTGTTGGACATACACTTTCTTGACACAGTGGGTTTTAGCTCAGCTGGTTCAGTTAACACACTAAGCTAGTTAAATGTGTTCAGTGTACTGTGCATGCTTCCACCAGGGTCAGGTTACTCGTACTGGGGTGCTGTACAGGCATGGATTTCTGGTGCATTCCGCCACGCTGTAATGGAGCAGTGCTAACAAGCTGCTGCCCGTGAGCTGAGGCACAGGAGCCAAGCACGTGCAGCTCTAGCCCGTCCCAAAAGGAAGGCTAAAAGACAACAGATCCATCCAGCTTTCGGCCAACAAGAGGTAAACAAACCACGCTGGCTCAATGAAATGGGATCAGAATGTATCCACAGACAGCCAACAAGCATTAACTAGGTACGTGCTGCCAACTTCATCATACAGTCCAGCCTTTCGTGCAGAGATGGTGATCTTTGGTCTTCCTTCCTGCAAGATGGCTAAGGACTTTCTAAAATACAGGTGCTTGGGTCCTCTGCTCTGCCTCAGGGCATGAGATACAACAAATGGATGGGGTAATGCAAAAGAACCCCTTGTAATGTCTATTCTATTTCATTGCAAAATTCTGAAGGAGCTAGGGGACTGGAAGGTGGAGGGAGTACAACCTTGATCTACCAGTTCATGGCAACATTTGATGGCTTCATGAGGTAATTTGTCAGCTTGTACATTCCTTTATGTTTCAGAGTCACTTTTAGCTGCAAATAACTTTCATTTTCCCCTTTATATACACACACATACACACAATCCATCTCAGAAATAATCTGCCATGCTTGCTAAAAATAGATGAAGCCTAATTTAATACCTAGGGAGCTATCTTCTGCATTTCAATTTCACGGTTGTTTCAGGCACAGGCTAGACCATCAGTGCCTGGTGAATTATCAGAGAAACATGGCTGTTTTTCACATGTAGCATAACCTTCAAGAAACACAATAATTGATGAAATGCCTTCTTTCTTCTCATTGAAACGGAAAGGCGTATGCTCCTTTTACCTCCTAAAATCTAAACAATTCGTATCAGAATGATAGTCCAGGTGTCCCAGGCAACGTGGCAAAACAGCGCGAATGATCTTCGATTCTGACATGCAGATACCCAAATACACTAAGCCGCACTACGCACTGTTGGCAAGCATGTGGCTGTGCATCCTGTATGGTTCCCAGGCAGGAGACAACGCAATATTTACTGTTATAGGTCTTGATCCAGCAAAGCACTTAAGAACATGCTGAACTCTACCCGCGTGAGTAATCCCGCTCATTTCAACGCGGCTACTTGCACAATTAAAAGTTAATCTTGTTGAAGTGCTCTGCTGGATTGGGGCCATGGCTGTTTATGTCATGTGAGACACATATCCTGAAACTAAATTCCATGGTAAATAACAGAAAACTTTGTTATAAGGAGAAAGCCAGTTCACTATCCTTAGTGATCCTACAGACCATATTCAGGGAGTCCTCAGCCATGGTGCCTTATCCTGCTGCTAAGCAGTTGCTCTTTGTACAGCAGGAGTACCACAGAAATGGCTTTTGCTGTACTTGCCCATTCACTTTTCTGGAAACTTCAATTTGTCTCCCACAGAACAGGGACTGCCTGTCTGCGTTTTTGACATCATGGACATGCCACAAGATCAAACCCCTCGTGATTTCACAATGGTCAGAGAATTGGTCCAGTAACCCTTTGTCTTCCTTTTCTTCTGTCTCTGATGTTGGGAGCAAAGCTCTCTTTAAATGTCTTGTTTCTTCTCAGTCTTTCTTTTGCTACTCTGGGGCTATCCCATGCTCTTGAGATAAAATCCTAGCCTAAAGAGAAACTTTTTTCTTTTCAGTAGAATTTTTCTTGCAACTGATGCACTTCACGGCAGACCTTAGGTACTGATCAACCAGCCTTGTCCAAATAAAATTGCTTTGTTGGAAAATTTCTCACCAGCTTTACTTCTAAGTAGTCCTGGTTTAATAAGCACACTTGCACTTTGTGTTCCTTGTTTTTATTTAATAATGAGGAACTTTCAAAGGAGATAATGGGCTTAGAAGCTGGAATTTCCCAGAAGGTAGGTGGCAGAATTCCTATACTGCTTAGGAGTCCTTTGTGCCCTCCTCCCATGAATCAATACGTTGCCTTCTCACCTTTTGTGTCTCACAAAATCCCTGTTTTTTCACTTGCTTCTTCTAAGAAACTGATAATTAGGTGAAGATTCTTTTTCACTTTACAACAGAAATTTCTAACTTCAGTGGAGTTTATCCAAATGTGAACTGCTGGCTATTAGGAATAAATGCCGCAGAGGGAAGAAGGGAAGAAATGTTTTTGGTAAACTTCAAACTACTGCCAAGCTCTCTACCTTTTCAAATGGGGACATGTACATCCTACATGAACAGCTGCACTGTTGGGTTTCCTCTTGTGCTCTAAAATCAGCTGGTAACACCAGGCCTTGCCAGTTGAAAGAAATGGGGTGGTGTGTCCTACCTTTCACTGTGAGGAGAGTCTCGGTAGGAGTCAGGGGTCTCTCTCGCATGCCGGAGGAAGCTGTTGCTTTCCCGTGGCCCGCCGATGCCATTGAGGCGTCCCCGGGGCCCTGCTGGGCTGGTGTGCCTGCTGTTCTCCATGGAGGAGCTGACGAGCACCGAGTGACTTTCAGAGAGGATGCTTTCGGTGTGGCCGTTACTCCAGCTAGAGAGCAGCAACCAGGAAAGGAGAGGAAGGGAGGGGAGTGTGAGAGGGTGCATCGGTGGCAAATGCAGATGAGCAGAAGTTTAGCCAGGGGAAAGGAAAGGCTCTGTTGCTGCTTGGGACGTGCAGCATAACCTTTAGATTGGTAACTGGGGCTGCAGAGTTTTGTGAATAGTATGAATCCACATGCCCCAAGATGATTTTGCATGCATGGATAAAAGGAGAGGGAAGGAGGACTTTCCAGTTACCAGGACTGTCACTGACTTAGCAATTTGCGTATGCTAAAATTCACTGTAACAGTACTGGAATACCATTCAGTCAATAAATCTCTTTCTGAATTCCTGGAAAGATAATTAGTTAGGTGACGTGACATAACATAGAATATCATTAGTCTTGAAAACACTACAAAGGGAGCATAGACTCCTCAAGGTTTGATTTTCTTGGTTTTGCAGCAGCAACAGGTCAGATCTTACAAGTGCTGTTTGCCTTCCCCCTGCTGTACCTGTGGCTGGGTGTCTGGGTGACTGTCACGGAGTGGTGTGTTGTTGAGGTGTAGTGGCTCGTAGAAAATGAGGTTTCTGTTTCTCGCTCGATGACATGCTCGCTGGAGATTACGTTTTTTGACACGTACTGCTGAAAAAATCCCAGACAAAGCTCAGGTTTACAAACTGTAACTCACAGCATATTCGCAGACATAATTTCCAATCCCACCTCTCCACAAGTCACGTTTTTTTACACATGTCAAAGTACAAACTTCAGCACTTAAATACAGGTAGAAACCACACAGACACACTTGAGCAAATTCATGTACATCTCTGCATATATAGCCCATCTAAACTTGAAGTAGGAGGAAACGAAGAAATTAGCAAAGGTCTGCATCCCAATCAGGCTATAAACGACATATGTATTTAACAAGGAAGGAGAAATCCTCATGGATAGAGACCCCCCCCTTTACTACCAGATACATCAAAAATTCTGTTCTCTGATGGAGAAGACAGCAGGAGTCAGCAGTGGCGATTGTTCACTGCAGGATAAGAATCTGGCCAGGAAATGGCTACTTTCAGTGCCCAGGGATGCAGCACCAGGGCAGATGTATTCATCAATGGATGATCCTCAGAATGGGCCAAAGCCTCCTGAGATGGGACTGGAGGTGTGCAGTGCCTAATATCCCTGACAGCTTTCGTTTGGAGCCTCCTCAATGCTGTTGCTGGTAGGACTCTCCATTCTCCTCACTGGGGACTCCTGGTTTTTGCTCTCTTGATAATTTGACAATAGATTTAGGTCTTTTGAGGGCAAATACTGGAAGTTTTGCTTTTCTGAAAAGGTGTCTTGGCCTTAACCAAGGTCAGTGGGAGCACTGCCATTGACTTAGCAGAGCCAAGTCTCATCCCTGTAACGAGCTATCATGAATATCTACAGTGATGGTGGAGAAGGAGAGCAGGGATGGCTTGAGGTGGCAGAAAACTGACGTTCCCTCCAGGCACCACCCCTGGGAAAGGGAGGAGTGGACTGCAGGCAGCGTGAGCCTTGGCTTCTAAGGCAAATGGGCTTGGCCAAGGGGTTAGCTGAAGAGTAGCTCTCTGCTCTGCTCTGACAAATGGCTGGGGGATACTCGTGGAGTATCTGCCCCAGCCCTACCTCCCCAGCCACTGCTACTGTCCAGGTGAGATCTTCATTCAGACTTTTACCCCTGAGTTCATAATGTCACATTCCTGATCTGAGGGGGCTGTCCCTACCCATCAACCATCTGGCCCAGGGCAGTAGGAAGAGCAAGACATGTGTTTGAAGAAATAGATCCCTACAGCACTTAGCCCTGCTGTAGAGCAGCTAGTACTTTTTTCTGAGGTGTTTTCCTTGCTTTTGGTGTCCTAGATTCACAGGCACAGCTGCAAGCACTGCGGCATGCCCCAGTAAACTGGCCATCTGCAGAAATGTGTCTCATTTTACCGCATATTTTTTGCAAAGTCCCTAACTGATTCTGGGTGGAGAAAGCCAAGAGAATTCAGTCAACAGCCTGCAGCAGGTAGAAGTTTAAAAGCTGTGGGGTGAGCTTTGCTGTGGCGCTGGCAGCCTAGGCTGAATCGTGGGCAGTAAAACCTACGTTCACCAGCTGGACGTTATCCGGCGGCGGGTTGGGGTGGTGTGGCCCATTGGCCATGTTCATCACATTGTTCCTTTCTGAGCGCAGGCTTTGCCGAAGGCGGTCGTGCAACTTTTTCCTCTGCTTCCTGTGCAGAAAATACAGAAATTATTTTAATAGACAAAGGGAAAGCAGCTGCACCTTTCAGCATGTTGATGATGATGATAATAATATAACATCACTTTTTTTGCCAGCACTTTCCCCACTGCTGCAAGACCTCAGAGTAACTCTGAAGACCGCAGGTCTAATTGCAGCTGGAGCTGTGGGGACCTGCAGAAGGGGAAGGATGTGTGGGAACCCTTCCAGGAGTCAGCAGGCCACAGAGGGATGGGAAAAAGTGCGAGAAAGAGGGAAGCCATTTCTAAGCAACGCTCCATCTCAGGAGGAGTGTTTTTCTGCACTCAGAAGAGAGGGGGGAGAGATTTTAACCCAGCCACCTTGACAGCCTCACTGCAGCCATGGCCGGGTTTCTGATGGTCCACTGGGTTACGCTTCTCCATTCACTACAGGGAGCCAAGGTAGCCTCACCTCAGGGCTTGTTCGCAGCCAATGGAAAATATGGCACATGCCACAATCTTCGCGATGTGGCAGCTACACATTTTTTTGTGGGATTCATGCCCTACCTCAACAGTCCACTTCAAATGCACACATATGTTAAAAAGCAAAGGGTGCAGAGGAAGCTCCAGAAATCCAAAGTGAGTGAGTGTGTGAGGAATGCCTGAGCCTGCAGCCATCCTGGCAGCTCTGGAAGGTTTCGTTACAGCAACATCAGGTTAACTGTGGAACCTAATGATTACCAGGTGGATGCCTGGGCTTCTAATGCATTCAGTAGGACCATCTGTAAACCACGTGTACTAATGGTAGGGTCTCTGACAGCCTTGGATGCTTCTACTGTGCCCTGTTCTCAGCTGCTCCTTCCCCAGTTGCTAATTCTTTCAGCTCTCCTCAAGATAACTTTTCAGGAGATCATTGCAAGTTGTCAGTAACAAAACTTGCAGCATAGTAAAACCTGGCACTGTGAAGGCCATGGAGAACACACTAAATAGAACACCAAAATAAATAACCAGGGATGGAGCTATTCAATTTCAGACTTTATTTATCAATATTCCCCAATTTTGTCTGATTATACTGGAGAACTTCCACCATTCTGCCACAGAATCCAGGGAAATGAAAGGAGGATGCAGGCTCCAACACACTGCAGAGTGCATATGACCTTGGCTGTGGCAAGAGCTAAAATACTCACAATTCCCTAAGCAGTATGCAGAAGTACAGATAGTTTTGGCAGGGTTGGACAGTGTAAGTTATAACCATTTTCAATTCCATTTTGAACTCAAGGGGACTATTCCAAGCTTTCCAAAAAGGAGGAGAGGGGGCAGGGAGGAGAGAAACAATAAATATGTTGAAGTCTGATAGCCAGGGAGGTTTAAAGACAAAGAAAACATGACTTGACACACCGCATTTTACATATTTTCTCTGTGTGTATGTGCCTGGATAGTGGAGGATATTTATGTCACTCCACATGAACGGTATAAGCAGATATGACTGCCTTGGAAATTCTCCTGTCTCAAGAGGACACAGTCTGTGGTCCATGTGGGCTTTGTGTTTGGAGGATAACCAGGCATCATCTTAGGACACACAGGTGGTTAAGGCGGATGGAGAGCATAGTGCTAGGAGATATCTGTGCAGCTACCCAAGGACAAGTCTGGGCTGAAAAACAACACAGACGAGGGTGTAACGATTTCACAACACTGCTTCCTGAGACCTTGGAGAGTTCCCTGCCACGGTAGAGAAAGTGGGTTCTAGAGGGAGTTCAAGTTCATCATCTAGGGGTCTGAGACCCTGGCACACGTTGCCTGGGAATCTGTCCATAGGAAACTGCACTACTTCCCACCTTCAGTGATCAATGTATTAGCATTTTTCATGCTTCCATGTGTGCCATTTGTCCTCTAGTAAAAGGAGACTAACTAAAAAAAAAAAAAATAAATAATTACTCAGGAAACTGTTAAAGAAAGAATAATGGGAAAGATAATGTGTACTTCACTTATTCTGAGAAGTCCTTCCCTTAATGTAAATGGCTTGCAGGCAAAGCCGCTCTGAATTAAGACTCAGTGTCATGAGATACTGCCTTTGCATTTGACCAGCAGCATCTCTTGCAAGGAGACCAACAAAATCTAAGCCATTACATTTTATTTAGTGTGTTTTCCTAACACCGTTCCAGGATTTCACCTGGTTTCTGGGTTTTCTCCTATTAGGAGAAAAGAGCATGCGGGGAACATTTCACAGATAGCAATCTGGCATAGCTGCTACATTTGGAGGGTCGTGAACTGGCAGCTTACTCTTACTCTCATCAGCTGTGTTTGAAAGCATTTCACTTTCGGCTGGCAGTGATTGCTGATGTCTGGGACATCATGACAAAGCATCCAGACCCCTGGTGGATTCTAAGGGCTCTGTATAGAGAAAACCGTACTTCAGAACCCTGACTAAATGTTTGTTGAAATTCATGGGGATGTCTTGGTATATACTGATGAACTTTGGATGAGAAAAGATATTGTTTAGCTGCCTTCGGCTTGCCAGTTGTCATTTCTAAAAGCAGTAATTGATCTGATTCTTTATTACTGTTTCAGTCACTCCTTACTGACCACTGGCACAAAGTGTGTGTCTGGAGTCTCACCGAGGGGGGCAAATGATTCCCCATCTCCCATCCTTTTAACACATCCATTATTGGTAGGGCTTACAAGGAAAACCAACAACCCAACTGCCAATCAGGCCCTGCAACAGTAAATCAAGTTTATACAAATGTGGAAGATTTATGATAAGGGTTTTCTGTGTTTTGGTGGGGAGATTTATAAGAGCAGCCAGAAGTTTTGGCAGCACAAATCCTGCTGATGTTCAGTGTAATTTATGGTCCAGAGTGGTTCATGCGTGTTTGAGAGTCACCCCCAGTAATTTACAGAGACTCACAGAATGCATTTAAGTGCCTACTTTTGCATTGGGAGCACTTTTGCGTTCAGTTCTTTGGCCTTTGGTGTTTAGTAACTTTTAGCACCATTAATCTAGCCTCAAGTACAAACAAACTAGGCTGATAACTAAAATTTACTGCTGGAGAGCAACATGATACCAGTGTTGGGGTTTGTTCCTTTCCAGCTGGTTTCCCCAGCTGGAACGGGTCATAGACAAAAAATTGCAAGTCATTTAAATTCACTCGAGTCACATTTGAAGGACAAGAAACCTCTCAGATACCTGTCTTATTTTTGCACTGCTACTGAACATGGAGACCTGTACCCATGTGGCTTGGACCAGAGCACCCTGGCCACAGGTTTGTCTCTTGAGCTCAGCTCTGGAGAAACCCAGACACAAGCTTATACTCAGAGGAGTAGAAGCTACAGCCAACTGGGAAGGCCCTGACCAACCACCACAGATATAAAAAAGAAGAGGAAAGTTTACTTGGTTTTGCAGTAGGCCACCACACACATGATGCCAACTACTAGAAGAGCAATGCAAATGCCAGTTATGGTCAGCACCCGTTTCTGGTACAGTTCCTCAGCTTCTAGAAAGGGACAAAAACAGAGAAGGTCACAACGTGGAGGATGGTTAGGCAAGGAGCACACAGTCAACAGCTGGCATGCTACAAACCACTGCACAGAGTCACACAGCCACACTGAAACACAGCCACCACACTTCAGGCAGACTCATTATTAACTGCAAGGGGAACAGGACTACACCATAAGCTCTGAACATAGTAATGGGGATGAGCCATCATCTCTACAATGACAGTGAAGAGTAATCTTTTTTTTTGTTTAAGTCAACAAGAGTAATATCTAAGAAACAACTTCACAATTGACAAACACTCAGCATTTGTGGGAAATAAAAATGCAATGCACTAAGGTAATAACATGAATTTGCAAATGCTTTGGAAGTTTTACTCTGCAAAGACAGCTGGAATGAAGGCCAATTTTACGGGCTTTAAAGGGAATTTATTTTCTTATTATCTTTCTTTGGATTGTTTTCATAGCCAATGTTCCTCTGCCCCATGTCAATTTATATCTCAGTTGTCTTTACATGAGAGATTTCAAAATATCCTTTTACATTCGAGACATGAGCTTGGCTTGCAATTATATCACCAATGGAAATGAAGACAGGTTTTGAGCTCTGGCCATAAAAGTCAGACTTTTTCTGCAGTGCTCCTCCAAAAATGCAGCAACAACCAGCAGTACCTTGTATCAGAGAAATGCTGGGTTTCTACTTGTGTCTTTTTGTGTCCAGCAAAGGAACTGCTGTATCTACAGTGGCAGCTTGCTCAGTGATGACAACTTTACAAACACAGATTTGCAGTCCTTCTGTTAGAACAAAAATGGGGGTCTAGCCTGTTTTTTTTCCCTCAAGTCTTATTTGATTAAGCAGACAGTCCAGAAAACTTGCCCTGGAGGATCCAGACTGGAGAGTGGTCTTAGCTTAGACAGCAATATTGACCACAGCAGTAATACCAGCAGGTAATTTAAAAAAAAAAGAATGAGTAAAAGCTGCACAGTTCTGCACTACCTTTGGGATAAATGCCAGCATTATTCCTGCTGGAAGGGATTTACATTAACATAAAAGGCCTGTGGGGTAATTCACCAGGAGGTACAGAGATGCACAGTGGTTCCTCACATGTGCCGTAAGTCTCTGTCCAAGCTCAAGCACTTAAACAATGTTCTGTCATAAAAGCCACCCCAGTACAGGAGAAAATGAACAGAAGAAGGAGCAGTCATTCCTTCATTGTGTTTCGTGGGCTTATCTAGTTTAGTTTTAAAGATGCTGTGGGTAAATGGCTAATATTCCATGCAACAAATCACAAAGCGAAAAGAAATCTTAATTTCTCTGATACAAAGTACCTTACTGTGGAACAAGTTTGTCCTACAAGCCAAACACATACTGTAAACCAAAACACCAGCAAACAGGTCATGAGTACTGTCAGACAAAATTAATAGCACTTATTATTAACAAGGAGAGGAGGAGGAGGGATGAAGTGAGTTTGGTAAAACTAGGATGCTGCAAAAA
Organism: Psophia crepitans; assembly: GCA_013399095.1. Classification (NCBI taxonomy): domain Eukaryota; kingdom Metazoa; phylum Chordata; class Aves; order Gruiformes; family Psophiidae; genus Psophia; species Psophia crepitans. Next base: position 106,236 of record VWZZ01001827.1, read on the forward strand.
TGTATTAAGGAAAACAAAAATATAACTCCAAGAACAGAAAGTGGAAGGAAGGAAGGAAGGAAGGAAGGAAGGAAGGAAGGAAGAGCTGAAACTCCAAACAGAACCAAACCAGGGCAAAAAGAAAAAGAGGAAGGTGAAATATAGGGAAAGACAAGGTTAAAGGGTTGAGAAATCAACTGCAGGCCTGGCACATGCTTGATATTGGAAGAAACAGAGTGAATAAATGCTTGGGGACACACACAAAATAAAAAGGCGGAAGCAGAGTGTGAAAGGATTCCTCATACAGCATAACTCCTCGCCTAGGCTAGTTAGTGGCACTTGATCCCCTTCTCATTTTTGCCCCTTCTCAAAGCGCTTATTAGTTAGCCATGGAAATGGTGTATTATGAGGATGTCACAGGGAACAGGAGAATTGCGCTAAGCAATTTAGGGGCAAATTTTAAATGCTTTATTATTTTTTTTTGGTCATGCTGTCAGCTGTTAGCTTGTGAAAGCAAAATGAATAAGGACATATCAACCTGTTTCTCTTGGAGGAGAAGGGAGAGCAGTAAGAAGATTAATTAACAGTGGAAACTCTACTTGGTTGTTTATACTCAGGGAAAAACTGCACTAACTCCAGGAGGTTTACTCCAGGCTGAGGTCCTCGCAAACGAGCTTGGCAGCTGGCCGGTGATGGCGCTGCTAAGGCTGCCCATCAGTTGAGGCTTGTCGCTTGTGTGTTGGATGTTCCTGGGCTGTCGGCCACTGCAGGGGAGGAGGGTGCTGCAAGGGAGCAGGGCTGTGGGTGTCACCCTGTGCAACACTCCTTGCACCAGCACGTTTGCTGGGAATGTAGGTCTTGAGAGGCATGGAGAGGTAAGCCGCTGGGTCTGCTTTCATTGCCTTAATTCCCTCTCATGCCCTTCAAAATGAGGCCCTTAGGACGATGCATCTTTACATGCTGCGCATGAATGGCAGTGCCACATGCCCTCCCTCAGTCCGTGGGGGGAATGGCTACCTGGAAAGACACGTGCATCAGGGCATGCCTTGCCCAGCAAACCAGCAAACTCCCGGGTAAAGCTGGCCATATCCTAGCTGACATGGTCTCCCTGCCTGGGACAGCGGGGGCTGGCTGGGGGATGCCCGGGTGTCCTTGTGGGGCTGCTGCTGGTGGCAGGGAATGCTGGCGACTCGCAGGGGACATGGATCCTGGCCACAGCTCTGCAGGCGGCAGACAAACCTTGGCCTCTGTCTTTAATTAAGGCCAGAAGAGTTTTGCAAAGCAGGGACTGAACTCCTGCAGAGCACTTGTGGTTATATTGGGTCTCACTCCTCTTTGTCTGACCAGTGTTAACATTTACGGAGTCAGTTAATGATGCCTGGCCAAATAACATGTGTTGCGTTTGCATTGCTCATCAAACTAACTTGAAAAAAATTAATAGCAGCCTTGGGGAAAAGTCCGTAGAGAAATGTATGTGCAGGGAGAACTTAAGAAAGATTTTAGTCTGTTCAGTACTAAAAATCATTTGAATACATGTTTTTCCCCTGCAGAATGCTAGGAAAATCAAATCAACATGAGCCTTAAGTCAAGATATTAAATCTCCCTATGTGCAACCTTCTGAATATGCACATTATGCAATTAATTTCACATCACCCTAATTTATACATAATTGATGATATATATGATCTTAAATTTGCTCTGGTTTAAAGTTTTTCTTCTTACAGGTCTCTCGGGATTTTTAAAAGAATTTCATTTCAAGAGGTAGTTCCGCTGATGTTACTTCATATATAAACTAAAATTTGCAAGTCAGTTTTTAAAAGAATTTTAATTTAATTCCTCATGTGTTAATGTAGCCATATATCTTCTACTACAATCTAGTACTTACGAGTGAGAATTAATATTATCTTGTGATAATAACAATAATAATAGTAAGATGAATTGTGAGAGATTTTTTAAATTTGGACTTGTAATGGATTTTCCACAGTTCACAGCTTAAGCTAATGACATTTTGTGGGGGCATTTTTAATAAGAACATGAACTAAAGCTGTGTGACAAGCATCACTGACTGGTTCTTCTCATTTGCTGGCAATTTTAGGAGATTACAAACTAAAACTGACCTGAATTCCAAGTTAAGCTGTTCAAGAGATGCATTATTTGTAGCCCTGATTCCTAAGCATCAGTCAGACAAGTACTGTCTATTCATGAAGAGGACTTACTTATAAGATCTATTTCTATCATATTTAAGCTGAAGTATAAAAATAGTACCCACTGCCAATGTTCTTGGTTGGGTGCAATATGAGTTTGGTATTAGAAATACTAAATACTTTTGCTGACTTGAGGATCCGGAGTCTAGCTGTCAATCTCTACTTAAGTTCCTAAATAATTTCCAGTTCACTTCTAATTTACAGACCTAGAAATGAATGTATATATCCATATAATTTACACATATGTATATGTATCTGATTTACATACCTAGCTATGGGTTTAGACATAAAACTTTATTTGGAAATCAGAACTCAAACCTGAAAATCTGTAGAATTTTAAGTGGCTACAACAGTTAATCTTTCTTTATAGACTAGTTAGTAATCTTGCTTAATGCTTACAGTGGTTCCAAAATCTGGCAACCCTAGAAGAATTTAGCAAAAGAAAATGTCAAAACTAGTAAAAATTACACAGCAGAAAAATGAATGCACTACATTATGATTACTTAGGTAACTGCTAGAACTCCTTCGGTCTGGAATATCCGATCACTATTACCATTTTAGTGAGCTGATCTCCACTAACATTTTGACAAGGGTTGTTGTTATAGCTGTATGATCCCTTCTAAAGCATAAAGAAATTGGTTAGAAACTGAAAAGGGGAGATGGAGAAAAAAATAATAAGGGGTTGGTTTATGTCTCAGGCTCTAAAATCTGCAGGCTAAAAGGAATGATTGTTCCATACCCATAAATTCAATCCCAAGATGCTCTGCCAATGCAGAAAGTTGACCAAAAAAAAAAAAAAAAAAGAAAAAAAAAAAAAGAAAAAGGAAAAAGTTTCAGAAAAGAGTAATACACTGTACTCAAAAACAAATCACACATGAGAATTATGGCTATTCTGTGTCTGCACATGAAACAGGACAAAGGGGTGTGTCGTTATGTGAGCAGTGCTCAAGTGCGCCTCTGTAAGCTACATGACCAGATCTTCTGCAAGGGTTACACACCAAAATACGTATGGGGGATCTGAACAGCCACAGTGCAGGAAACACAGCAGGAACCATTAACCCTTAAAGATCTTACTGAGATGAAGGGGGATATGGCTCGAGGATGCCATGTGAAACTGCGGATTGTTTTAAGATGGGATCATGAAAGCACAGGGAGGCTTTACAAAGGACAGCGTCCCCCTGCAAACAGGTCATACATTTCCCAATCCTCTGGCCCTACTCCTGTCCCCAGTATGCGGGTCATTGCTCTTGTGCGTTGTGACCTGGAGGTGGCCAGAACTGATTGATTGCTCAGCAGCAGAACCCCTTCTCAGCTTTGTGAACTGACTGAGCAGGGCTCCCGTTTCTGGAAAATGAGGAACCAGCCCCTCTTCCCCTGCCTTTGGGCAGCGCTGCCTCAGCAGGACCACCCGTTGGCTGACTGTATGCACCCTGGGGTGCATGGGCTGATGCCATTTACAGGGATAAGATGTCTCAATTAGCACCCCCAGACTCCAGCTGCCGGGGGTGAGGAGGAACACAGCTTTCCCCCTGGCAGGTCCCCTAGGAGACCCTTCCCACGGGCCCAACACCATAACCACGGTACTCCTCACTTTCTTTGTCCTTATATGCTGTGAAATTTAAATCCAGTTCTAATTTTCTGATTGAATTAATTTTTTATGTAGGTTTTACTCATGGGGACTGCCAATTCTTTCCTGCCAATCAGTAACATTTTAAGGGTTAAGTAAGTTGGAATCCATCCAGGTCTCTTCCTAAAGAGCCAGTATTACATGCCTACATGAACACTGCTACCGATATACATTAGTTGCATAGAAAGCTTGGTTAAATCTTCAGTAAAATGAATGACATGCCCATGCATATATATTGCTGTAATTACATTTGTTTATAGCTAAGGTGTCTAGACTGGATTAATTTTAGGGGAAGTCATTCATATCATGCAGTTGCTATTTCAAATAATTCAATGGGAAGTTGGTACTTAAAATAGGAATATATTTTGGCTGAAAACCCTAACAAGAAAACATGCTGAAGAAACATGCATTACTTATTCAAAGCTAGATGGCATGTAGTTTTTATTTACCTCTGGTACTCCTAGCTACATTCCCTAGACCTGATTAAAAGAAAGCAGGATATCCCAACATTTCTCATTTTATAAACAAGTCGCTGGTTTTGATCTTTTCCTATTTAACCCAATATTGTTGCATAGTTTTTACATGCAGTGTGGTGTCTGTTGAATACTTGTCCAGGTGCTCTAAGAAGAAAGACAATTAATTATTTTAACAACTCATTTTTCATTCTGGATGTGATTTTTATGGGGCAGTATTGGAAAGAAAAATGCTTGGGATGCAGGGTTTTTTTTGTTTAGTTTATTGGGGTTTTTTTGTTTGTTTTGGGTTTTTTTTGTTTTTTTCCAAATGTGACTTACAACTACAACTCGTTGGATATATTGTAGCATGCTGGGATACAGAGTCTACAGAACAAGAGTATGATGCCTGGAAATGCTGGAACAGCTGCTCCAGGACCACATGCTGTGTTCGTGACTGGTGTGCCACAGCCACTGGACATCCAAGATTTTGGGGTGGCTACTGTATAGAATTAGGTGGGTGGATATCCTGGGTGGTGTCCAGTGAGGGGTGCGCACAGCTGCAGGTTTGTGAAGAAACCTTGCACCTGACAAGAGAAGAACCTATTTGGATCAACTGCGTGCAGCAGCAGAGAGGTCCACGGAGACCAATTTCACTTCTGCAGCATCAGGGTGCCATGTTTCTTAAGTCATTGTTTAGGTTTTTTTGTTAAATGTGTTCTGTGGGTAATGAGAAATTCTAAAAAAAGTTTATTTTTCATGTATTACAGCTCCTGTACAAGTGTTATTGTACAACTGATTCAAGCCTCAGAAGTATAGAAAATGTCCTTTCTTAATTCAGAGTATTTTACCATAGCATTTTTAGCATTTAATAAGCATTATTGAGCAGTTCATAGCAAAAAAGTGTCTTCTTTAACCTTGAGCAGAAGATGGACAATGACATTTTTCAAATCAGTTTGTATCATTTAGGAGTCTTGGTCTTGGCACACAAAGAGTACAATTTATGGTGCCGAAGGCTTTAGAAAATGAAAATCCCAGGTAAGATTGTCTAGTACCCTCATACAGATGTGACCACTTGAGAAATATATAGAAACTGAGAAATACTGAACTAGTAGAATTGCTGAAAAATGGACTTTTGAAGATTTGTATTTTATGTGAAAAGACTGAAAAATCAAGGCTGTTAGAGAGTAACAGCAGTTTTGGTCATCCCTCTAGAATATAATGGCTTTACTCAGCTCTTGTCCCCTTTAATTTCTCAGCCAGATTCATCTTGACAATACGATGCAGGGGCTGTTATCTAAGCAGAAATTTCCCTCTGCCCCTCTTGATAGTGTCCCTCTTGCTCACCAAGGCTGCCAGAACTGAAATCAACATGGTTTAAACTGGTGTCCCATGCAGAAACACTCGCCTTCAAGAAGGCAGGGACCACATTCTATTTATGTCTGAGATGGCTCACAGCATGCCCCACAAGTAGTCCTATATTCACAATACATATGTAACCCTTAAGTAGTGAAGTAAGCAAGTCAATTAGCCCTTTCGGTGGTGTCCTTGGCCCATCTGGGGCATTTGGGAGGAAAAAGAGTTTATCTGTGATTATGCTCTAGTGAAGTTCCCTCAACCTTCTATTAATCTGAGACTCCACTAGCATTTCTTATCCCAAGGATCATTCTGCACAGTGTTGCTATAAGAGTTGTCATGCATAGCTACATAGAAATTATCCAAAACTTTTAATGTTAATTCATTACTCTAATTGCCTCCATTTGCCTTGCTTCCTTGCCTTCAAGGCAACTGAATGTGTGAAGACTCAATTACAGCAAACACATCTGCATGGAACAGATGTATCTTTGCAACACTTTTGTGGACCATCTTCTGTGTCTTACGGACTGGTGTTGGACCACAAGCCTCAAAGTCAAAATCTCTGCTGCAAAAAGCCAGGGAAAACACCTGGTAGCAGCTGTGACTGCTGTGCTCAAGGAAAGGACATTACAGGGTCTGCCAGTCAGATTCCAGAGACAAGCAAAACCAGCACAGTTTGTTCTTTAGTCTCCCTTGGTCTGAAGCAGTGGTAAGCACCAGTTGAAGGGAACTAACTGCGTAGCTGCAGTGCTGGAGGTGACTGTGGCAGTGGAGAATCCAACAGCTATCACCTCTCAGCCACAACATGTTGTCCTATGGTTTGGTGTGTTTGCAAAGCTGGAAGCCAAGGGACAGTAAGTCTAAACATGTGCTTTCCAGTAGTCTCCCTTGCATCCATTCCCAGTTATACTCACATGTCCACTGACAGAAAGGAAAGATATTTCTATGGAAGAACTTTTCTTTAAAATGGGCACCCACTTAATTTCCTGTGTCCCTTTTCAACCTATTTCTAGTGCACCATGATAACTGAATCCTCCAGGGCTAACCAAACCAAGATAAGCCAGGTAGCCTTACACTCTGTTGGGATGGAGGATTTCCAAAATGCTCAGTATCGATCTTGCTTTGATCTTACAAAAGGCCCTCAGTAAAGCTCAGCTTCAGGACTGTTACAAATACCAACTCTAGGGCAGATGCCTGAAGCAAACATCTTCTCAACAGTCAAATATGGAGCCTTAAGACAGTAACAGCTCACCAGCAGGTACATTTGGCATGGAAACCCATTGACTCTTTGTTCCAATATGAAGAAAGACCTTTCTGAAAACAGTGAAATTACATAGCTCTGTACAATTCACATGTACAGTGTTGTTTCCTACTGGCACTTAGGCTGTTTAGCATCCCTATTTGCTCTGTACTTTGCAAAAACTGTGTCTACAAAGCTGAGTTAATCACCCGCAGCGCCTGGTGCAAAATACAAGCTTGGCTTTAAGCCCCCAGTGCAACATTTGGCTGAAGGTAACTCCCATTCTAAGTTCCCTTTTCAATCCCATGCTCTGGTCTGCTTTGGCTGTAATAATAAAAAGTCACATAAATGCATCTTCATTGATTTTTTTAGTTAAATATAAATGTACCCTCACTAGGCCCTTCCCAAAAGTGTCATTTTAAGATTTGTAGCAGTTAAGAAACCTGACTGCAGATGCAGGGTTGGTAGAAACGCCACTCAGCCATTGCCTGGGGCTCTCAGAGTAGCCTGCAGTATGTAGCGGTATACCCTCCTGCCACTGCATTTCAAGGAGACAAGGGCTGGACCAGCTTAGAGTACTTTCAGCTGAGCATAAGTCTTGCAGCAAGGCAAGGGCACCTTGCCTTTTCCACAGAGGCAACTTTAGAAAATTTCAGCCTGGTGTATACTGCCCAAAGATTCTTTTAAAAATCCCAACCAGAGTTAGGAAAACGAAAAACTAATGAAGTAAAACCCCCCTAAACCCCTTTTTTTTTTTTTCCCCCCATGGGTTGGAAAATGCATTTATTACCAACATACAATTTCAGGGTAAATTCAGCAGCAAACAATGGATCTTTTATTTTTACACCACCTCATTTTAAAGGATTCTTCTAAGATCACAAAACCTTAACTGCACTTTTGACCACAATCCACAGAAAAGGCCATTTATTAATTAATATATATTTAATAATTAATTAAATAATATTTAATTTTACCAAATAAATATTATTTGATAAAATTAAACACTGTAACAGCATAAAATTTTCAAATCCACAGTTACCAGAGGCATTTTAAAAATAACTCACACTAATAAAGCTTTTACAACAGGGCATAAAATACACATTTGAACGCTGGAAGGTCTGATCTCTGGTCAGCACCCTTGGGATTTATATGGGTAGCTTCCATGATGGGCAGTATGAATTATATATGGACATTTTTCATCCATCAGTATAAGAGAAAACCTATGCATCTCTTCAGGCTCCAAAATGTTGAGCACATAATAACAGCTTTTTCTCCTACATACTAGTGGAAGTTAAATTAAGCTAGCCTATAGTCTCTGAAATCTGTCTGTGCTGGCAAGTAATCCATCAAAAAAATAGCTACTATAATACTGCTTTTAGATCACTGTACATTCTGATGCCAGCGACAATTAATTATGAATAGTACACACACATTAAAATGTAAGATCTAAGCAATTTTCTTACATGTTACCTTTACTTTGATATAGCCAATGAGAGAAAATATTCAGTGTACCTTCTGTTGCCTCCCTGACAAACATTCTGTTTCCATCCCTCCATGGGAAAGCTTACGAGATGTGTGACTGCAGTGCTGATGCTGCTGGCAGCCTGACACAGAGACCTGTGTGTGTTTGTGTGTGTGTGTCTGGTACATTTCTTTGGCCAATTAATCTGGCTCAGAAATACTTGATCTCTTGCACCTGTTACCCACAAACAAATACGTTAGACACTCTTTCACCTGAAACTTGGACAACGAGGAGGAAGAACACTTTGATCCTCTTTGGCATGTGCTCGTTAGAAGCGATGTCAGTGTGTCAATTGCCTTTAACTTGTAGGCCCAAATACAAATCTCATACGCAAGTAGAGGATTAGCTACCTGTCCCTTTGTTGGGGGAGAACTGTCTTGTATAGGGACTCTTAAGCTTGTTGTGGCAAATAAAACGTCAGATTTCCAAAATGCCATTTCTGCACTTCTACTGCTTGATGTCAGTGGGGAGTCTGTATCGTACCATTCGGTGTTAATTTTACGGCATTCCTAAGTCTTGCATTTCCCCATAACCTCAATGTCAAACAATACAGGAGAGTATTGCAATTGCTTTTTGTTATCATTTTCATGCAACAGGCAGAGACAATCAATATTAGGCCTTAGGCAACAAATCTAGTTACAGATTAAAAAAAAATAAAAATTGGAGGAAAGATGCAGCGACAAGAAAGCAGCACCGACTGAGCATGCGTCTACTGCGGCACAGACAGAAAGGTAGTGGACGTACTGTAGAAGCTGGCCATTACGTAGTTTTGGCAGCGATCACCAGTAAATTCATTTGGGCACCTGAGAGGAAAAACAAACAAAAAAAAAAAATGGTAGAGAAAAAACAGAGAAAAGAGAAGAGGTGAATATATGCTAAGAAAGAAGCTCCTTCAGTGTGAACTGATATGACTTGGTGAGTTCACTTTCAGAAACTGAATCTCGGTTTAGCGTGTCAAAATGGCTCAAGATGTTGAGAGCAACTCATTTGCTCTGCGGAAATAAAAAGAAAGCCCCCTCCCATGAAAAACCAGCCAAAACCAAACCAGTCCAGATCAAAGTGTGTTTCGAGATGTGAGAGAGAAATTCACCATTCCAAATTCCCAAATTGCTTTTAGAATGCACTTTCCACAAGGCAGCGAGGACACATCACTCATCTCCGTGAGTTTGCTCTTTTAGGGTTGCACTTTACAGCAGTCTCCCAAACAAGAAAGCTGCCAGTGTGTGCAATACAAATGCATCTGAAAACGGATGGAAAGATCAAAAATCACACAAATGAGAAACATTTTAGAGATCAGTAATGCCATGGTGTACAGATTTTTACTTTGGAGAATCAGGTCATAAATTAGTGCGTAAAGAGGCCGGTTCCAGCTGAACTGTGAAAACACCAAGTACTATTGATTTTGTTGCTGTAGTTGGGGAAGAAAGCAAAGTTTAGATTATTTTAACATACTTTCTTGGTTTTGGATTTTCATGGGCAGAGTTTCAGTACATCTTGCTCCAGTGAATCCAGGTTGGCACCTAAAGGGCAAAAACGTGATAAGCAATAGTACACCAAAACCACTGCACTAACAGACTGACATCTGCTGGCCTATGGAGACGGGAGTGCAATAAGTGACCTCCTGGTTATGTGTTAGTGAAAAATGATCAGAAAATGGGCAAGAAGCTGTAAACTTTCCAGAAGATAACACTTTGCAAAACGTACAGCCAAAATCCACCAGAAAGAAAAAATCTAGGAAGTCTTTTTGTTTGTCTCTTTTGAAAAAGAAGGAAGAATCAGGGCTAGCAAAAATGTGTATCATCTCATTGCTTATTCCACCTCATGAAGGGACCAGATGAAGGGGTTTTTTTAAAAAAATTGCAGTGCAGTGTATAACAGCATTTTACACTGTTGATTTCACCAGTCTGTGAAAATACCAGGATTTCCCTATTTCAGTAATGGCACGTTGTATCTTCTTGTAATTTCTTTTGAAGGGGAACAGTTAAAACAGCAATTACAGAAAAGCCCCCAAAAAATCCAAAGAGTAAGAAGATGACCTCAAACCCAAAGGCAGGAAGTATATTTAACTTGGCTGACAAATGGAAAAATAGTCAGTCCAGTCAATAAGTAAGATGAGAGGGCAGAGGTGCTCTCAAAATTTGAAGCCCCACAGCTGTTCGCCCTTTCGGTTCATAACCTCTTGTGCAGAAAACTTCAGTGCAGCTTGCCTTTTGGTCATAGTGAAGGAAATAATCTTCTGCGCTTCTCCCGGTTTTTCTTCTGCTGCTGGCTGTGAATTCTTCCTTCATCTTTAGTCTTGATTTTGGGGCAGAGGTCAGGTGTTTGCTCCCAAAATACCACTGTAGGAATGCAGGCTCCTGTGCTTCAGATGTAAGTGTAAATGACTGTCCACCACACTAAACATCTATAGATTCCAAACTTTCCTCATCCTTTCTTCTGTCCACTCTTACTCAGCGTGTAACCTGAAATTACCTGATATTTGCTTCCTTGAACACATCTTGCTTGTGTTACCTGTCTTTCTGATGCTCTCCATGAGTTTGTCATGGTGCAAGAATCTCTCCTTCTTCCTGTCCTGCTGCTGACCTTCAAACTGCTTCGTCTTTTACTTACCAGGCCTCAAAGTGCCTTCTTATTTGCAAATGCAAGCGGTTCAAAACAATCTTCCACCTCTTCTATCCATTTGAGTTTCATGTGCATTGAAAGCTGTCCCGATTATTTAAATTCCACTCTTTCACAATTGTCTTTAGTCGTAAGTGTCAGGGATGGTGATCTTATACAAGTGGGACTTCCAGTAAAGCACTTTGGGAGAGGACCAGCTTCAGGAATAAACACTAGTATCTTGTTCAAATAAACCATGCAGGAATGTTTTTGTGTAATAAAGGTATATTTTGAGGATCTGCAGATGATTCACTGGAACTGATGTAATGTGATTGGTTTATTAAGGAAGGGAGTTCTTCAGAGCCAAGGTCACATCTTTGTTAAGTACCCAGTATGGAGATATTCCAGTCTCCACATACATAATCAGTTGAGAAAAATGCAACAAGGATAACTCTGTCATTAAAAGATGATGTTGTTGGGCATGAAAGATGACTTTTTGCATCTTTGATAGAAGGCAAAATGCCTTTAATAGAAGCCATTTTGTTCTGTGTTATTGAATGAGAGTAAAAATGTTTTACCCCCACGATTTCAATTTTATTTTGCACTGCAGTGATCTTGTTAAATAGCTGTCCCTGGAAAGTTGACATTCACACCTGCATTGGCTTTCACCTCACAGGGACCTCTACATCTTGCTTGTCAGGCTCAACCCTATACAACCCCAATGAACATGCTGTGGATTAAAGCCTCAGGCTTTGCTCCTGCCACTGGCCGGTGGTGGTTGCTTGCTCCGCCTGTGCTCATTTTCAGGCACTGGTGCAGCTGCGAAGGTGATGAAAACAACTCAAGCACTTGGTGCAGACAAGGCTGAAATCACTTCCAGACCAAGCAGGGTCAGTCCTGTTGAGACGGTGCTGAAAACAGCAAATGGACTGCAGCACGGGCCGCTGAGAATGGGTCCAGGGTGGGACAGCGGAGATGAGAGCTGAGATGAGCCTGTCCGCTTACGGTTATCTGTGAATGCTGAAGGCAATTTATTGCTCAGATGCAGCACCATTTCCAGTGCTGTTTGGCAGGTTGTTTACTGCAGAGTGTGTGTTTACAAACAGCTTGCAACGGTGGTGTTTTCAAAACACCTTGTCCTACTCAAAGTTTCCAGACATTATTTCTTGTTGTGTCTTATCTTCTAGTTCATTACCCACGTGCGATTTTCTTTCATGACACTAGCAAAAGTTGGAGGTAAACAACTCTGGGCAACAGACTTGCCTTATGCAAGCAGACAATTTCCTTTTTGCTGAAAAGGACTACTCGGACTACTTATTTATTGTATTAACTGGATGAAACCACAACACTAAACTGTATATACTAATATAATTGCTTTTTTCCTTTACACATAGTAGCTGCAAAGAGTAGTATTTGCACGCAGTCAGAAGGCACTTCTCAGAACATCAAAAGCGTATCATCAGTGTTTTTTGGCAGGAGAGGAATGGCTGAATGGATCAGGACCTCACATTTCCAGTTCATCCACTGCCTATAAGAAAATGCATTGTGGGAGAATTTGTTTGTTTGTTTGTTTGTTGTTATTGGGTTTTTTTCCATGGGAAGTACAGTACACTTCCATACTTAGTAGTCCATTTCATAGTCTAAGTCAAAAAAAGTACTTCTATCCTGCCTGTTGAATAAATATCTCTGGAACTTTTGCTAGCAGCACAGAAACAATTTTTCTCTTTCTGCTGTTTTCAAGAACCTTCTGTCAATTTCTGTTCCACCAAGGCCTTTACATGACGTCAAATATAGAAACTGGCTATATTATTTAAAAGTATGCAATTCACTCTTTTACTGTTAAAAAGAAGCACCTTCTCCTAGAAAGAAGCATCATTTTCATCCAGTGATATTTGGATGTAAATTCATTTCCTCAGTAACAGGAAAAGCACTAGAAAAGATGATCTGCGAGTAAGGAATTAATTAGTCAGACCAGCAAGGCATTCATGGTAGGACACTTCAAAAGAACGCTCTAAAAGCATAACAGATATTATATTGATACTGATTTTTCTTCAAGTAAGAAGCAAATGCTAGGAATTCTGTTCTTAATTTTGTATTTATTGAAGAATCTGTCTGATTTTTTGTCTTCAGTGAACTTGGGGGCACATTTCCAACTGAACAGAAATTGCTTAGGAACCTCAGTCTCATAGGATACCAGTAACATCCAGGCTTCCAAAGCCTATGATGATTTCAAAATGTGACTCACGCTCCTATGAAACTTCAGAAAATATTATACGTTAGTTTATTTAAGTAGAATTATAGAATCATTTTTGTTGGAAAAGACTTTGAAGGTCATCAAGTCCAACTGTTAAAAGTAGTCTCAAAGCTACATTTTTAATCTTTCATATTTTGAGATTGTTTAGTTCAGTCTGGCGCCATAATTAAAACACATGCAGGGAATATACATGCTACCACAGGTGTAGCCATACAATGCATTAAGTCTTCACACATTTCTTGAATATTTCACATGGTTACCTCTTGGAAGCAGGGAATTTTCTTAACGGTCACACCAGTATCCATGAGAGCAAGATCTAATCCAGTCTGGATCATTATACTATGTATTTTACAAAAAAATGGTTTTTTTTTTTAAATACATAGCTAGATTTTAACAGGAGATGGATTTAGGACCTCCTTTTTTTAAAAAAAAAAGAGTAGGGGGTTTACAAAACCAGAGATATCACTTGGAAAATTCCATGGTGGTTGTGAATCTGAGTCATGTTTTTTTGGTTAGGGATAAAACCAATTTAGAATGATATGGCTCATGCTTTAGAAATTTTGTTTTTGCTCTCGACAGATGGACCATATGGAAAAATGTGAACTTGCTACTGAGGCAGAAATATGAAGAGCAAGTACCATATTTCAAGCATTCTGTTTCCACAGGCATGTTCTGAGGGAAGATTTATCTTCTCAGAACAATGAAGGCAATGTCTACTGGTTAGATACTTACTTTAATTAACACTGGAATACTAGAATTAAAAGTAGACATCTGTATTTTTAATGAAATAAGAAGAGAGTGGTATTTTGTCTCTTCAGTTCCCCAGTACACCCACTTTCAAGTCCTCACACTTCTATTTCTTACATGGCTGTATTGTGTCCTGTTTTACTACACAACATAAAGTTTCATTTCTGGCAAGCAATAAAGGGCATAGCAAAGGGCCCCACAGACTAGCGGTGGCCCTGACTGTCCTCAGGATAGGAAACCTTTTCCAATGCCCTGCTGCAAATGAAATTCACCCTTTCTGATTTTACAGCTCTGATGCTTTTTTCAAATAGGTCTTGGGCCACCCAGAGAGAGGAACATCTGCCAAATTTGGGAATTGCCTTTTCTTTCAACTTCAGACCCAGAATTAAAGGTTGTTTCTTGTCTAGAAGTGGGAAAAAAATCCCCACTTCATTCAAGTGTCTCCAAGACATTTAATTAAAAAAATAGCATCAAAGAACAAACACACTTAGGTCTCCGAATTTAAAAAGTCCCCATACCAGTGAAAAAGGGATACCTCTGAAACTGTCAAGACAATGCTTATTATTAGCGAGTCTGCTAGACGCTCAGCTCTTCTGCCCTGGAGTTTTCTGAGCCATGCTTGGATAGGAAGTTGAAACAGGCAGGTAGGCTCTCTTACATGCCCTGGAGAGTCGTAGCAATCTGCTCACCTTGTACTGCTGGCTTACAACAATAATGTAAATTTAACACAAGTCTTTTTCTCTCTCAAAAAAAAAATAAAAATTCAACCCACCACAGCCAGTAACTTTTCCATATTCATTTTAGCTAAAAATGATTCTAAAATCAATGAAATATTCATCACTTTCAGAAACAGAACAACCTGTGAGAAACCAAAGCAAAACAAAGCTTGTAAAGTGCAGGTAACATCCTTCTACAAAAAAAGAAAACTCACAAGTAAAACAGATGCTTGCGGGGTTTGCTGTTTGTGGTTTGTTTGTTATTTTTTTAATTAATGACAGAGACAAACAGTATATGCCTTCCTGCCTTAATGACAGTGTCATACACCTTCACCTACCTCAGCCACCAGAGTCATCTTTACAATTAATGCAATTTGATTTTTAGTCCTAGAAGACTGCAAGTCTATGCAGCTACAGCAGATGACAGTCTTTACTGACCACTGTCTATTTGTCTGAAAACCAGCAATATTCTCACAAAAGAGACTTTCTCACCTTTCTGCTCAGTCTTGCTAAGTCCCAAGGATGTTTCCCCAGGTTTAAATGCTGAGTTCTCTCTCAAGTCAGAGATAGTCAGTAATAACTTACTATGACCAGTTCAGCTCCAGAGGTAAATGCTAACTCCAGTGCTGTAGCTCTTCATAGATGTTTTCCAACATGACGAACTACTGCAACAGCCTGATACAGCACAGGCCAGGACTTGAGAAACATGCACCAGCACATCCTTAAAACCGAACTCGTATTGATACGACTTCCTGAATCAAGCTGTGCACATGAAGTGGTAACCTCCACCAATCACCGTGACATTCATTGTTCTTTATGCAATTAAACAGAACAGCAAAAACTCCAGTTGTGAATCTGGTCTCATCAGAAAGTGTTCAGTTACTACAGCAGACAACAAAAATACCCAGTTTGTCCTTTACAATAAGTATCCAATGCAGTTATCCACACACCTTTTTTTTTTGCTGTTTGCTATGTATTTTACAATGTCAGTTTCATTATTTCTAACATAAGGCTCAAGTTGTGTTACATCATGCCATTTTAAACATCACTGGGGCTTGCTGTGCCATTATCACATGGGAAGATTTCCCAGTCACCCTCTGCTACGCCTCATGTATAGAATACAGAAATCATTTTTGATAGGTTATTTTCACATCCACATACTTAAAAATGAAAAAGTATCTAATGCCGCAAGTACAGGAGAAGACATTTTTCAGGTGTTCCTTTAAAGAAAAAGCATTTCTGGAACCTGGTGGCTCCACCAAAGTAAGCAGATACAATTTCTTACCTGCACAGGTATCTTGGGGGGTTTGGGAGGTCTTTAACCATGTAACACTCTCCCCCATTTACACAGAAGGCTTTCTGCTTTATGTCACATTTCGTGAGATGACTTGTCCCGGTTGTAGATGTGGAAGTGGCTGGAAAAGACAAATGTGAAAATAGGGATGAGAATGGCTTAGGTTTTTCTCCCTACTGGTAAATGTACTTGCATGTGAGGGAAGAAGTAAGGCCAGGGAGGATCTGGCAAGTCCTCTGAGCTCTCTATCTGCTGCTGCCACAGGCACTAATTACCTGACCCTGTATTTTGTTGATCAACACAGGGACTGGAGTTTAAATGCATACTTCAGAGAAACGATACCCAACACCCAGCCTGGGAGGAAAGGAAGATTTCACCAGCCCTGTCCATCAGGTGACCTTAATTTTTGCAACACTCATGTGTATTTCATTAAAAATGTGTAATTTATGTGCAGTTACTTAAATTGCATTCATTGCATTCAAGTGATTGTGGAGTGTTAGAGTCTCTACAGACTGTTGATAGTGCCCAACAAAATGAGGCCCTGGATGAAGTTTCTTCCTGGCATTGGCTTGAAGTAGGTGTTTTTCAGTGGAGCTTAGCCTGAGGCCTTGTGCCGATTCAACTCCTTGGGAATGAACCCCTTGGTCCAGTCACTGCCTTTTTCCCAGTGGAGATGGTGGCTAGCTGAACGCTGAATGCCTCTTCCTCTGCTGACAGAGGAGAGCTGTGACTGCTCTGGTTTGACTCTGTAGAGAGGGAGAGGACAGTGAGGCTGGAGGCATCATCCCTTCCTGTGCGTATGTGATAGCCACCCTTGTGTCCTCAGAAGTCTTTGCTCCGGAGGCCAACTTAGCATCTGTATTAACTGTATTAACTGTATTAACAGTTTTGGGCCACCAGTGCTGCTAGAATTTTAGATTTAGAATCACAAGGGTTGGAAGGGACCTCAAAAGCTCATCTAGTCCAACCCCCCTGCCAAGGCAGGGCCACCTAGAGCACATCACTCAGGAACGTGTCCAGTCAGGTTTTGAATGTCTCCAGAGAAGGAGACTCCACAACCTCTCTGGGCAGCCTGGTGCAGTGCTCTGTCACCCTCACAGTGAAAAAGTTTTTCCTTATATTAACCCAGAACCTCCTACGCTCCAGCTTGGACCCATTGCCCCTTGTCCTATTGCTTAATGAGACCGAGAAGAGCCTGGCTCCATCTTCCTGACACGCACCCTTAACATATTTATAAACATTGATGAGGTCACCCCTCAGCCTCCTCTTCTCCAAACTAAAGAGACCCAGCTCCCTCAGCCTTTCCGCATAAGGGAGATGTTCCACTCCCTTGATCATCTTCGTGGTTCTGTGCTGGACTCTCTCTAGCAGTTCCCTGTCCTTCTTAAGCTGAGGGGCCCAGAACTGGAAGCAATACTCCAGATGCCGCCTCACCAATGCAGAATAGAGGGGGAGGAGGACCTCCCTCGACCTACTGACCACA
>VWZZ01001827.1:123966-195297 GCA_013399095.1 Psophia crepitans
AGGGACTCCACTAGTCACAGGCCTCCAACTAGACTCGGCCCCATTGACCACAACCCTCTGACTTCTGCCCTCCAGCCAGCTCACAATCCACCTCACTACCTGATCATCCAGGCCACATCTCCTCAAAAAACTCCTAAAAAACTGAATGCTAGATGCCATTAGGTGTCTAAATTGCTACTAAATTTCTGGAAGTACCACTGTGCCTGCAGTATTTCTTAGCTTACTCCCTGCTGCATTTAGGGAAAACCCAGAGAAGGTAGGAGCAAGGTTTAGTTAGCAATCTTGAAGGCAGCTGCCAGGGTAGGATGAGAAATCCAAGCTTTTGGATTTGCCCATACAGGGCCTGTCAAGGAAATGATAGTGCCTTGACCAAAGGGAGCACTCTCCAAAAGGAGATGATGGGGAGGCCATATTACATCCTCAGCTCCTCACGCTGCTCTGCGCCTGCAAAATCAACTCCATGAACCTAAGTCAGGCACGTACCTGCTAGACTACAGCTGCAGACTCAAACTACAATATCTGGTTGCTCCCTAGTTTGGATAAGTTTTGCTCTAAATTCTGTCAAAACAGAATGCTGAACCCTGGACACCAGGCAGTACCCAGCTCAGGAACCTTCCTGCTGATGGGTTATGTGAACTCTGGCAAATCACTCAGGTTTTTCAATTAACTTGATTTTATCTGCCTAAAATTGAATCTAGTTGTAAGGCACTCTTCACCACTCACAGAACGCAGCTCAACTTATCGCCACAATGGGTGGGATAAAGAGCCCCTCTGATGGTGTCTGTCTCCCTACATCGACTACAGAGCAAGCTTAAGCTCTTGAGAATATGCCTCTAATTTTTAAATGGCTAAAACTAACTGAGGAGGCTAGCGATCATCTGTAAAAAGTCAGGAAGATTCCCTCATGATTTTTGTTTAGCCATCTCCAGACATACAGAAGTAAGAATTTTTGTTAAAGTGCTGAACAAATCCCCGTGTTTTTGTTTCTGAAAGATAGCTTCTACCCTGAGGTGGAACAATGCTTTTATCTACTGACTGATTCCACCAGAGTTGACTAGAAAGATGCAAGCACCTACACAGAGGTTGTCTGATATTCAAAGTCTTTTCTAACACAGAGGTACCCAAGGGACATATTTATAGTAGGTGATGCGCGACGTTCAACTATTTGCTGCACACATTGAATCCAAAGAACACAAGCTTTTAGCAGACTGGCTATCAACAAACACCACTTATACATTTTCAGT
The DNA here is from genome assembly GCA_013399095.1 of Psophia crepitans. NCBI lineage: Eukaryota > Metazoa > Chordata > Aves > Gruiformes > Psophiidae > Psophia > Psophia crepitans. Next base: position 125,211 of record VWZZ01001827.1, read on the forward strand.
TCTTCTTTCTGAGAATAAGGATGAAGTGGTCCCTGTCACATTTGATTTTCATGTGTTCCCCATCATCTTCCAAGTAAAATGGCATTTTTAGCACTCAGCACTTGGGAGAATGGGCCACCTGAGCTGGCACCATTTTCAGAGTGACTTTAGCTATCTTGTTTCAATGAGATGTGAGATAGTGACTGCCATATTTAAGTCCCCCTTTTTATTCCATCAAAATCCCATCCGCCTGTGGAGCTAACGTCTCTCATGCCCCTTCCTTCCTTCGCCATTAATCACCAGCATGCCAGCTGCTTTCTCTTTCTTCCATGATGCCTTGCTTTCATGGGGTGCCCTCCTCCAACAGGCCAGGAAAAGCTCCCCTGTGACCTCCTCTAAAACTCAGGCTCCCTCCTGCTTCTCACTGTTGTATCTCCCCAGATCCTGATCTTGACTGGGGCCTCTAAGTGCTAATGAAATGCAAACATGGAGTACTAATTCCTCATAATAACACATTCCTTTCTCCTGGCCACTCAAAGCATGATTTAAAACCTCTCAGACCAGGATAAATTTATGCCTTGTCTAGAGGCAGGAAAAGGGGTCATGTTTTAAGAGTAGTCTGACACTCTTTCAGCTAGCACTGGTTCAAACAGGACTTTGCACCCAATGTTGACAAAAGGCTGGCCAACAGATTGCCATCAACTCAGCGGTGAAGGGTCATCTATGCTTGATGTCAGTGGGTTGACCACCATCCTTGACATGAATCTTAGGATGGGGAGATTCGCCTTGTGGAAGAGCCTTTCCTTCTTCACTGACTTGAAAGGAGCCTGGATTATTAGTTCAAAGGAGATGTCTGACATGACAGGCTATGGCATACCAAGACATAAGATACAACAAACGTGGGTGCGTGATCCCATTTATACAGTGATGCACATTATGAAGCCTTTGTTAGTCTTAACAGGTAAACTCACTATTCAGCTTATTCCTGCTGACAGCCTATCTACCATTGTATTCTTTTACCTTATTAAAAGACTTCATCCTGCAAGTGAGACAAGCACTCTGAGGATGTCCTCGAGCTCAGAAAGCTAATGCATTAATTTGGAAGGGAAAAAAAAAGAATACTCTCTGCAGCCTTTCTGACAAAAGAAAACCCCAAACATTTTGCTACCCTGTTAGCTAATGGAATGTTTTAAATTGAATTATGAAGGTAGATATAGCAGCAAGTGGGCATGTAGCTATCTATAATTGTTTTCATGGTCTCATTTCATCATCTTGCTTACTGCTTTTTCTTTCAGAAGCAGCTCAATCAAAAGCAGATCACCGTGGAGTTTGAAAGTAGTAGTTATTTCCCAGCTGATGTAAGTGAGCTTTGGATGGCAGCAATCGCTCTGAACTGATACTAGAAATGGGAATAATCTGCAGCTCTCAGAGAAATCTCATGATATAAGGGCTTTACAACTGTGAGGAGTACCTCTACCCAAGTTTTTGGCATTGCATGTTTAAAACTGTTGTATGAATCTTGCATGAGAATTTTCTCTGCATTACTGATCCACTGGCACCATAGTCCCAATCTGCCGGAGCTTTGTAACTCCAGTGGGGTGAGAGGAGGAAAAAAGTCTCCAGTGAGTTAATTCTGGTATTAGTTTTTCTTTGCAAAGGATACATAGTTCTACTGGCACATGGCCAGTATTCTGTGTATGCACTGTAAGTCTATTTTGCAAATTAAATACAAGAAACACTAACTATGGTTTTGGGTTTCACTTAAAGCCACATAACGGAAGAAATGTGGTGTTTGGGAGCAGGTGTTCATCAGAGCCCATTTCACACAGCCCATAACTAGCCGCCTTTCCATACATTTCTAGCAGTCATGGGTTTGGAGGATGTATAGTGGGAATGACCAGTAGTGGCAAGGTAAAGCATAGCTGTAGATCACGTATCTGTACGTTGTTCTTTATTAACCTAGACAAAATTGGTACTTCCTTCCTTTTCTGTAATGTTTTCTTCAGCTATACAAGCACAAGACAGAAAAGCTGATTTGTTCTAGTCCTATACCAAGCTTACTGAAAGGACTAAATTACATGCTGTGATGAAATTTGAAAATATCATACATGAGATAACATCTGAAAACACTGCATACTCTACCTTTTTCTTTTTTTTTTTTTTTAACCTCAATGTAGAAATACCACACTTAAAAAACCAACTGCAGGCAGTATGAACAAAGACCCCACTAATGCAAATTGCGTGGCACTGAAACACAGTAAGATGTGCTCCCATCTACAGGAACTGCCTATAACTGTTAACAAGAAGAGAAACAGGAACTATTGCACCTTTAAAAAACAACTCTCTAAAATGTGAATTACTGCTGCAAAACTACCTTAGGACTATTTCATATCAAACAGACACAACTTCATGTAATTCTGAGCTTACCTGGGGAATCTCTGACCCTTTCTTGTCCTGAAACAGAAAAATGCATTCTTTTTCTCTCTCTTGCTTTCCAAAAAATACCCCAAAACCAATCTTCTGAAGTTCAGTGGCTATCGCAGCGGGACTTCCAGGCCCTGCACAGGTTACGCAGCCTGCTGAGAGGAGCCCTAAGGGATCTCTGAGTATAGACTGAGAGGGAAGGGCTTTGCAACCTAAACAGAATAGTATCCGTGCCTCTTTGAATTGAGTTTCTGCAAAGCTGGTGTAAAATCAGAGGACGTGCTCAAAGTTGTGCAAGGTGACTTGTGAGATGCTTGTGACTTCGTGAAGCCAAAGTCAAGTGGCAGTGCAGCACAAAGGAAGGTTTCCCATTCACACTGGAATGTCACTTATGGGACATAAGTATGTCACCTTATTGGACTGCAGGTGGAGACCTTTATAGTACCTTTTGTGAACAAAGAGAGTAATCATTTACTCTTTAACTGGGGAGAAAAAGAACAAATACTTCTGCTTATTGTTGTTTTCTGAGATCAAGGCTTGAGCAAAGCCTACTGGCAGCTCTTGCCAATGAAAGAGTAACTGACCTGCATGGAGTGAGGGCAGGACAGGGGGAGAGAAGGAGGGGGAGGGAAGGTGCACAAAAGCGAGCTTTGGGGTGACAAAATGTGTGCACCCAGAGGAAAGTCAGCTTTACTAACTCACATTCCCTCACAGGAAGCTCATTCATTTCTTTAAAAGCACAATCCAATTCTCTCTCGACTTGCTGATGGGCAATTTAAAGATGTCCAGCCTTCATCTGCAGGATAGATTGATTTCCCATGTAACCTTGGCTCAGCCAAGCCATCTACATTTTCTTCCCACTGAGCACTGAGTCTCTTCAACTCACTCTGACTGCCCCACTGAGCCTGACTTGCAAAGTACTTGTGACTGCAGAAAACCTTAGCATTTTTGTACTGCACTGAATGAGGGAAACTGCTGGTTCCAGTATAACTGTGGGCAGCAAACACTATATGGGCACCTTCAAGGAGGACAGAAGCCAAAACCTGAAAGCAATCAAAAACTAGCCCCTTCTGAACAGACAAGAATTTCCATTTTACCAGGCATGTAGGAGGATGTATTTCATGCCCTTTATATTTACTGGTTCTAGGGCTGAAACTGCATCCATGTAGCTCTGAACATACCAAAGGTTTAAAAAAACTACCAACACCAACAAATAAACCTCAAAGAAAAAAAATCCCCAATCTCTGTAGGAGGAATTTACGGTCTATTTCATAGGGCTGCTCAGAATTTTTCACATTGCTTTGGTGATGTAATATGCTAAATTGCCTGTTCAATCTAGTTATAAAACTTTTTCAGCTTCAGTCTTCACAAATAACACACGGTGTAACAGATTGTTGGGACCTTCACAGGAGATCATTTAAGGAGCCTGATGTTTTGCCAGCAGCTGGAATTAAGTGCTTACAAGTTAGCGGAATTACTCGCTGGCCCTAAGACAATGCCTTCTCACTTTGGCACTATCTCTATGAAGATCAGGGCCAGCAAGAAGGAAACAGGAAATCGCTGGGTCTGCAAGATAGAAACTTCAGGAAAGATTGAAAGCACATAAACTCTTGATGAACCAAGGCAGCATGTCCCCCTTCCCCCTACGACACGGACTCGGCGGTGGTTTCCCCTCAAGAATCCAACCTTAGCAAAGCAAAGGAAAGCAAAAAAAAAAAAAAAAGAAAAAGAAAAACAAAAGACAGACGCTTCAGTTCTCTGCACCACCCGATCGCTTCCTCCCCGATAGGCCAACAGACTGACCCAGTTGGCAGGCACGCAACTGTGAGACCTGCACAGCATCTGGCTCACCACGGAGGGTCGGAAGGTGATACATGCCTGTATCACAGCCTGACCAGGAACAAATTTGGTTTGCTTCATTTAACTTTGGGATGGGAGGAAAGATGGACAGAGACACACACAGCTCACAGGTTCTCAGTGAGGAAATGCAATTACTGCTTGAAAACACTAGAAGGGGACAAGACGGGTTGTCAGAGAGTGCAAGGGTGCATGGAGAGACCCATGAAACTAGGCCTTGAGACAAGGCATGCTTTCCCATTGCCATGGAAGATGTCAGCTTTCACTTTGGGGTGATGTGATAAGTGCCTGCAAAAGGTCTGCAAGGGCCTTTAGAAAACATTCCCCACCCAGTGAGGGGAGACACGAACTGCAAAACACAAGGCAGTGACAGGCCAGAGAGTCCCAAGAGGAAAAATGTATGTGTGGTGGGGAGGGCCAGCAAAAAAAGAAACGAAAGGGGGTGCAAAGATGGAATGAGTACGGGAAAAACAGTCTAAGCCCAGGAGCACTAAATTGACAGCAAGATACCAAAGTGCCTTTACCGTTCAGGGACTCTCAAACAACCTTTAAAGTGCCAGGAATGGGTGGGGGGATCTGAAAACTTACAGGCCTTAGATTAAAGCAGACAGCAGATAAAGAGCTGAATGCAGCTGCCATGATACAGTGAACTTTATGCAGTGTGGAGTCCTTTGCTGTACTGGAGAACATCCCACCATATGGAAAAGCCTGGGTGGTGAGGAAAAGTGGAACAGCAGCGACTGGTTCTTCCCATGTAATGGTGGCTCTTGGGACACCCTTTGAAACACAGGCTAGTACAGAAATATACTTCCATTTAAGAGTCAAAGATAAGGCAAAGGCGACTTCTCTCAGAAAACACAAAGGCTTGCTCACAGGTTGCCAAGTTATCTCCTTGATGTCTATGATAAGAAAGCATCACAAGAAAGGACCCGCAATAAGACTGGCAGGTATGGGAGATAAGCAAAGAATAGGAATGCTTACCGAAGACATCATCCTGCCTAATGCACTGAAGCTCAAATTTATCTGTCAGTTTACTTTGATATTTGTATTACAGCAGAGATTTCCAAGGCCTCCAATTTTTTTTTTTAAAGGTGATTTACAATTCAAAGCAAGTTTTGAGATACAACCAGTAGAAAAGAAGACTTATTCTCTCACTGTTAAAACTTATTCCTTACATTTGAAATGGACTATTTCCCTTGGAAAAAAGTATGAGAAACTGTTAGACAGAGTTGCTAAGTCTTGTATGCAGGCTCTGCTACAGGATCCAGCCTCCTGGCCAGTTTTGGAGTTGCTCACTCAGACCAAGGAGAAAAATCTTCTTCAGTTGGGTGCCCAAGGAAATTTCCACTCTGCTATCCACCAGTACAGCCACGGGACGTGCCTTTTCTGAAAAATACAGACTTACCACTTTTCTACTTAGAATTTCTCTCTCCAGGGCAGAATGGTGAAGAGAGACATTATTAGACAGTTTGCTTGTAGCAAGATCCTTTGGGCTCTGTAAGCAGGGTCCTTTTACGGCAAACTGTCAAAGCACTTGAAATTCCTACCAAAGAAAGTGCTTTCTGCAGGAAGAGAGCCTTTTCTCATTTCCTTCCCTAATTTCCAGCCTGGAGGTGTGAAACTGTCACTCTTTATAGTACTCTTTGAAAATAAGTGTGTATGAAACGGTACTCAGGGAAAACATACTCGTGTCAGTAAAAAGGCAAACAAGAATGGCCTAGAAAACATGACTAGTGAGGCAAAACAGAAAGATTTCAAGTTACCTAACCGGAAAGAAGGTGTTGGGTTTTTTCGAACTGTGGGCTGTAGTCCTGCTGGGACTGACTCCTACAGGCTTCAAAGGATGGCGTGATGTTGGCCAGGACCAGCTGCATTAGTGGGCACCAGCTCAGTGAGCCCGCAGTAAAACCCGCCCGTGATGACCGTCCCTCCTTCCCAGGACCTCTGTGAACCGCTGCGGATGGCAGTCACGAGCGCAGAGGAGCAAGTGCTTACATCCAGAGCCAGACCTGCGAGCCTGCTCTCCCTCCTCTGCCCTCGCTCTGCGACTTGTGCCACTGTCGGCATTAAAAGGAGTGCAGTACTTCGCCTCGGGCTGACTGGCAAAGCTCTGCGGCAAAATTTCAGGTTACTGCAAAGGGAACGGGATGCCGTACTTAATACCTGTTACCAACTTGGTTTTGTAAAAATGAATGGCGGTATATTTGTTGCAGTAGGAAGGACTACCTTCCACCTATCAATGGCACTGTTTGTTCTGGCACTTTGTTTACCTGCTAACCGTATTTTAATCAGCAGTTATTTCTTCACCAAAGTTAAATCTTACTGTGCTGAGAGCAACAGTCATTTAATCAGTACCTGTTCTCAAGAAACATGAGAGAGGACTATGCAATAAACATGTCACTGTGCCAGACAGTTTTTAAATGTTTATGAAAAAGGATGGAGCTTTTTTTCACTTTAAAAGGAGTACATTAAAACAAGTACAAGGTTATTTTTCTAGCCTTTAAAAAAGTCTGGTAAGAAAAAATACAACCATGTAGAAAAATAAAATGTGTTCATGTTGAGACTAAATGGCACATTTCTTCCAGCAGTTAATTTCTACAGTCTGGTTATAAATCTGTCAAAAATCAGATTTATAATGAAATGCTAACAGATTCCAAGCAATTGCTGTGTTAATGGAGTCACTGTCATACTCACGTATTTGTGCAGACACAGACCTGCCAAAGGGATGGATCTGTACGAATGAGAAAAGGGTTCAACAACCTGAGCAGAGTGTGTCTCTTTGCAAGAGGCAGTCTCAGTGTGAAGGAGAACGTGCCATCCAGGTGAACATCTGACTTCCAACAGAAAGCCAAGACTTTTGTCCAGCTCAGGGAGAAGACATGGCAACAGTGCATGCAGAATCACATGAGGAAAACTTGTGGCTAAAAGAAAAAGCCCTGTTTTACCCATGGCAGCTGACTTCCTAATGTACACCACTTTTGCTAAGGTAGTGCTATCCTTGGTCCTTGCTCTTCAGCTTAGAAGGGGTTCCTTGCTGGTATTTACCATTTCCGTCATTGTAAACAGAGCTGGGATGCTGTTGTGTACCAAGATCAAGGAGAACACTAGCCAGAAATGCAGAGTTCACAGGGCACATAAAGGGCAAGAAACAGAGGTATGAAGACACGTGGACACAAGAAAGTGTCAAGAAACTCTTCATGGTGACAGCCAAGACTTTCTGCAGGTTCTTCCACAAAAGTGAATATTCCAAGTAAAATGAATGTGTGTGGCCTACAGAGAGCCCCTCCAAGCAGGAGGGAATGTCTGAAGTGGCCATTCGAACAAGTGTTTTATGGAAAGCAGCATCCACTTGCTGCCTGGAGATGGGAACCTCCTGAGTGGGAGGGAAGGAGGCTGTAGGGGGCTGGAATGCAATGAGGTAAGAAACCACTGGAGGGATGCAGAAAGCAAGCACTAGTGACACTTGAAAAGCCTGATCAGGTGGAGGTCCTAGGTTTGTGGGTAAGAGCAGAAAGCTGCGCTCTGGTGGTGTCATGCACAAGGAGCCCTCCAGACACAGAGATTCAAGCTGAGCATCCACTGAGTCTACAATGTTTTAATCTCTTCATTTCAAAGCACCGCATGGGGTGAAAGGATGACCTTTCTCCTGTAGACTTGGCCTAACCTTTCTGGTTCATTCCAGAAAACTGCTGGCTCATGTGGTACCCTACCAATGACTTTCCAAGCAGTCTGTTTGGTCCAAATACTTTTGAGTCCCTTTCTATCAAAATGAAAGCACATTTTCATTAGTAAACCTTTTAGAGGTCTTGGTTTTCCATCTTCTTTCAGTATGTGAACTGAATCATTATGGCTTCTCAACTGCTGCATCCCTTTTATGGTGCCATGGGGTACACCTTCAAGTAAAAATCTGTGCTAATGAGAAACTTGAGTGTCAAATGTGTCATCAACTCCTGCAGGTGACTGAAGAAAGTGCCACCCACCACCCCACAGGAGACACCCCCAAGGACTGACCCTGTCATATTGCTTGTATGATAGCATTATTTCCTGGGTTTCAGCCAGTAATTTTACAAAGTCAAAAAGACAACCCAAAGGCTGGAAGACAATTGCACACCTGAGCCTAGTGAAGCTAGGTGTTCTGGCCAAAAACCAGAATGTGGTTCACATGCCACAATTGTTAGGTTAATGCATCCATCTTTTCCATGCTTGTTCTGGGTTTAGGAATAAGGAGAAATTTCTGAAGGTCTCCAGGACAAGATAGCAATTTGGCACAAACAGGTGAAAGAGGAAGCTACCAACTGCTCAGGGCCAATGTTTCAGGAAAATACTTGACAACTGCAGTGGTGGAGATCTAAAGTTATGAAAGATGTAGGCTTAGCACATATTCTTTTAAAAATATCGTCTTGTAGTATGAGCTAAAACAAGCAGACTGATAGTCTGAGACATTTAAAAACCCTGACCCAAGCCTTCAATGTCCTGAGATTAGTTTAGAAGGAGAACAGCAGGATATATAAACAAACTCCATTCACTCAGTGTTTTTATTGTTTTGCTGCTTTTCTGCCTTTGAGCCTATCTTGTATTGCAACTCAAAAAAGTTAGGCTTTCCCTTTTTTCTTTTATGTTAAAGCTAAAATGTAGCTTGAAGAAAGAAGGCAAAGGCTGCAAGGATTCTGCCTACCTTCTGTGCTGGCAGCACTGCAGCAGCATTTTACTATAGCCTGAGAATGTAACCCACTGCAAAACTGCCTCTAAATACTGCTTTCAAAGGATCCTCGGCTGCTGTACCCAGCCTGGGAGGTGATGAGTGTTTTAGTAATGACCGATTTTTTTTGGAATATTGAGACAAGGTTGAGCCTTTTCACAGGACAAAAGTAGTCACTGACTCATTTTCTCCAGGGCTGAGGAGTGTGTGGAGGAAAGCACTCAGTTACCAGCCTGGTGCACGTGGTGGCCTTGTGGCCGTGCCCAGGCAGCGTTGCACCTCTACGCTGCTGGAGCTGATGCCACTGGGACAAGGCTGCATCTGAAAGCTGCAGGGCCTACCTGCAGACAGTGGTCCCCCATCACTTCCTACCATTAGCCCTCCCCTGCAGCCTCCCGTGCCAGTTTGCACCTTCAGAAACTCAGTAAGGTTCCTGGCACAAAGACCCCAGTGAATATAAAGAATGAAGAGCAATTCTAGCTTAAACCCATCCTGCCTTTCACAGGATGTATTTCCTGACTGGAAAAGGCTAGGTCAATGAAGAGAATACAATGTTTGAGTATCTCAGGGCAAAGCAGAATGATTTTTTCTTTCTTCGGGGTATTCTCTTACAGTCGAGCAAAGCTGACTTCATGAGTTTTTCAACTTTCCCGTTGAATCAGAGACCTGTGTCAGCTGTCTGCCTTATTTAACCTTGGTCAGCAGGACACAAAACCTAAATGACAAATAGTGCTATGGCAGACACTATTGTCTTCCTCCATGTACCCACCATGGCTTGCTTCATTCCACTAAAGCCATGTATTTGGTTACCAGCAGTGGCAGTATCATGGCAGCCATGAAAGTCTTTTGTTGGTAGTATGCCAGTGGTGAGTTAAGTTACAGTGCCTGTCCAATCTTTTCCTCTCCCAGTACTGTCAACATGACCCCTGGGTGCCATTAATTTCCATGGCCTTCATGAAACTCACTGAGTGAGATGAAATTGCATTTTACTGTGCAAGGAGTCTGCGTTGAGACAAAAGGGCAAACAGGGCAGGAGGATTTATCTGCCAGAGACGCTTGACTGAAATGAGAAACTAATCCCACTGACAGAAAGAGAGAGAGAATGGGTCCTTCTCCTCTCTGACATTTTTACACGGTTCATCTCCTTTTATTTACACGCACCAATGAAAAGTGGTCCTTTGAGCACAGTTTTCCTAAATGCTCCTAAGGCTAAGAGCAGCTATTCCAATTAAATAGTTTGAGACACTGCCCACATGAAAATGAGTGAATCTGAGCGTCTAGATAAAAATTTTCCTTTTTAGCTAGGGATGAAAACAAGACTATTGAATCAGACTAGCTTAAAACAGTCAGAGGTGGGGAAAGACAACCCTAAATCAGTAGATGATAGCTCTGATTAAAGCATTGACTAAAGGAAAAATGACTTCATGGATAATAAAATTAAACTAAGTATAATACGAAATACATTTGCTTATCTTCCAGCAGTAAGTTACTTCTTGTTTTGGTCTGTTAGTTTTGTGCGGTCTTTCAGAAATTTGCTGTGGAAAAGGATATTCCCTTCACTACTCATCCTGATCAGAATAAATTTGGGTATCAAAGAGATAACCATTAACAAACGACGCTAGGAAAAAATAAAATGAAAATGATCTTCCTAGCTTTTGCAAAGCTAGAAAAAAGTTCAAGAAGTCCAAAGAACATATTAAACAATTTTGTGTTTCCAAAAGCAGGAACATTTTTAACTTGATGAGTTTTATTTCCTAAGTCGTAATCAAAACTAGAGAAAAACTTCAATAAGTCAGTAGACAGTACTTAAGAAGAATGATACAGCAGTTAAGAATGTTGTTTAGTATTTTTAGAAGGATTTGAAAGTAAAGAAATTGGAAGAAGAGGTGGATCAACATTTAGAGTATATCCTTCTACTTCTTTGGAAAAGAATGGGAAGCCTGACAGTTAGTTTTTGCTGCAAGGAAACAACCACTGTATTAATTTAATTTATCATTTTGCTCTAACGCACTACCTGAAAATTGGTAAAAAGGAAAAAAATAAAGCTTTGAACCGAAAAATTACCAAAGTCTTTTAGTTATATTGTCAGCAAATACAGCTCATGTCTGGCGCATATCCCATGCACATCTATCAGACTGCTGCAGTACATGCGGTTTGTGACACAGACACCCATTAGGGGAGCAGAAAATTACCTATGTCAGAAGAGTAATGATACTGACTTTTCAAGAAATTCTGCCAAAACCCCTTTCTTTTTTACTCATTTAGTGCTCAGTAGTTAGAGACAGCCACAAAGCAATTCCTCTTTAAAAAAAAGATATAAGCATTTTTCTATAGCATATTGATGGTTTTGGTTGGATCAGCTCAAGACCTCTTGAGCTGGTTTGCTTTTCAGACAGGCTGGGCTCATCCTGCCTTGAATTAGGGAGCCCAGAAATGAAAGTACCCAAAAATCCAGCACTCTGACATTTGAGTTTAAATGCAACCGTGTGAACTCCCAGTGGAATTACCCCGGGTCTGTCTTCTTGTAACTGAGATCAGTATTTGGCCCAAAGTCAATAGCAGACACATTTTACAAATGAGTGAGAACAGGATGCCATTCATTACCTTCCATCTTTCACACATATTCTGTGTGATCTGGTGGAGTGTGTCACACTGGAAAAATAAATGGAAGAGGTTATCGCTTTGAGATAAAATAGGAAAAAGCAAGTTTCAGGGATTTCATCTTTGACCTTACTATAGCCTGAAATTTGCCAACCAGACTCTGTTTCCAGAGGCTGAAAAAGAATTACGGCTGCCTATAATGATAATTCTCTGGACTCCATGCAGAGCTGAAGTCCAACCCTGGCACTCATCGTGTTAGCAGTGGGCCTACAGAGCACAACGTTTACCACTTTCTGTTTCACCTTCCCTGCAACAGTTTATTTCAGGCTGTGCCAGACCAGCAGTCTGGTCTGTCTTGGTTTCTTGTCGCACTTCTTCCCTCTAGCCCTCCTCACAGCTCTTCTGCGTCACTAGTTGAAGCCACTTCAGTTTCTTCTCCCTACGCCACTTGCATGCCGTTACAGCACTGTTCCTGCAAGCTGTAAGGACAGCAGGGATATTTTGGGCCTCCAGGAGCACCAGACCCTGACAGATGTGGCCCTGCTCTCCTGCAGGCTAGTGAGGCATGCAGCAGCAAGTGACTTCCTGGGCCAGCAAGAAGCAAACTCTCCTGTGACCAGCTTGAGTGGGGCTGCCCTCCTTTCTGCACCTCCAGGTATGAGTTTGTCTGGAGTGCAGAAGAAGTGTGTAATCTGGTCAAATAAGAGAGTCTGGGGGGCTCTTGTGCAGGAGCAGGCTCAATACAGTAACCAGACCCATCAGTAATTGCATCCCCTGCATATTCTGGTGTGCCTGGCTCCTCTCCTAGACTGACTGCTCTCTGGAGACAGGTCTGGTTATATCTTGATATAGAACATGCCCTTGGTGTTAAATAAAGGGTCACAAAGAAAAGCCTCAGCTCAGCTACTTAGCCTGACAAAAAAGCTCTTTTAAAGTGTTTTTGAAGTGGTCCATTTTGCTTGGGCTTAAGCAGCCTATTTATTATACAGAGCTTATTGCTTTCGATTTGAAATAGAGATTCAGCTTTTCTGTGGGTTTCTGTTCCCTAGCCCTTACCTAGGTCCTTCTGGCTTTTCAGTAGCGAGTGAATTAGGAGCAAGTGACAGGCACGTTATGAGAGGAAATTACCAAGCAATACAGGGCAAGAAAAGTGAGGCAGTTATCTGAGCTAATTCCAGCCAAGGAGGTAAGGAAGCTGCCCCTCACCCCCTTCTTAGTCTGTTAAATAATAAAGTTAATTATTGTTTGGGTTTCAACTTCATGCAAAACCTACCCAGACAGCCTGCTTAAAGCATGACCTTAATGCCACATGCACATCTACCGTTCCCAAGGTGTACAAAGCATGTCCACTGGGAGATGGTGGGCGTGGGTCTCAATCCCACAGACTGTCATATGCCTTGAAATGCCCTGCCTGGAGTCACGCTCTGGTGAGCCACTCTGGAAGAGCTCAGGTCACTTGGTCTTGCAGTATTCAGTGCCAGGCTATGGTCAGCAGAGCTGTGGGAGCATCCTCTCACCACACAGTCATGCCAGCCCAGCTCACTGAGGACAGACACTTTGTGGACATGCCAATGCTTCCTCTGCCTCCTGCAAAAACCCACCCAGCTCAGTGCCACATTTTGTGCTCTGCTCCAGCTACCTGTGGAGCTGATTTAACTGCCTGATCAAACGATGTGTTGTACGTTCACATATTGCAGCCTACGCATTGCAGCCTAGCAATGCTGCTTCAGTCCTCCTCTTTATGATAACGTAATTTTTTGAGGAGATCATATCTTTTCTTTTGCAAAATTCTTTCCAACCTACAGTAATACTTAGAGTAAACAAGCATGAATGCAAATCATGACTGTCAGCCACGATCATTTTATAGTGACCTCAGAGCAAGTAGGATTTCAAAGACTCAAGTCAAAAGAATCAAGCGAAATTTTGGAGTTGGTGGCATGCTTTCTGGCAATGGTCTGTTGCAAGAGAAGAGAGTTAAAGGTAAGTTAAATACTTCAAGAAATTATTTGTTCATAGAATTATATAAAAGATACTAATTCATTTAACAAAGAATAAGTCTGCCATTTACACTGTAATTCTGGGATTTTTTTACTTCCTAAGGCAGCCATTAATCTTAGAACCAATATGTAAGACAGACTACAGTGCTCTTAGTACTTCCTTTCTGAAGGGTCAGCAAACCCTGAAAAGGAAAAGACATATATGGGGAAGACAAAAGTGTGTATGGATCCCAGGACTTAGAGATCTTTAGATCCTTTGCGTATGACTGTTATTTTTATCCCTTGGAGCGCTTAAACTGAAATGCTTGGTCTCCTGCCTACTAAATATAATGCCTGCAAAACTTTTACGAAAATGAAAGATTACACTTCCAGGTGGATATTCAACCATGTGGAATCACACATCACATGCAATTCCCAATTCCCTGCTCATGAGTCTGGATCAATCCCATCATTCCTTAGAGTCAGTACACTACCACAAAAAAGAAAAAAAAACAGTTTGGCAAGATTCCATAGCTGATGTGAATCTTCCAGAATTCAGCATTGCCCTTGACTCTAGCTGTACTTAAATGATTAAACCATGATCTCATACAGTACATTTTTCGTAGGTGCTGAGTATGAGCAGCTTTCACTGAAACCAAAGGGACTGGCAGGTGCTTGTTACTTCTCCATAATTAATCTGCTACATTTTTTCGAACATTCATGCACGACAGAGATCTCTCATGGTGGTAGGAGTAGGTGGCAGTTTTCAGTGAAAGATCAGTGATTTATGAGATGGGGAAATCTGATGGCACATTGCCAAAGGCTTGCAGGCCCTTGACATCAAGTACTGCTTTTGGATATCTGAGCTGATATCTGGACAATTGAGCATTTGAGTACCCAACTGAACTAGCTGAGAGTACTCTCATCAGTCCTTTATGAAAATCAGGATGCATTAAAAGTTGCAGTGAGAAGCATCGTAACAGCTTTTCTATTTTCTTTCTCTTATTCTTCTGATTTCCTTGCAGCTTCAGTTCACTGAGGTGGCACTAAAGGTACGTGGTGGTAAAGAGACAAAGGACACTTTATAGCTACAGCACATCCAGACTCTCTGAAACACTGGAAGAGAGAGCCTTTTCTAAGGTTCCCACAAGGATCCAGAATTTTAGGTTGTGATTGCTCTCAGGGATTTTTCTTCCAACATGTTAACAGGCCCATAAAAAGCCCTCCTTGTAACTGCACACACCAGATTAGATCAAATCTGGGCTTGAACTCCTCTACTGCAGAAAACACTGGGCTGCATGCTGTCTTTGAAGGTACAGGAGTCTGAAGGAAGGAGGAAATTTTCCTGCCGTATGCAACAGATATGATAATGCTAAAGCCAGATGAAAAAGTGATCGGGAAGAGACAACCTCATTCCTCTTCGGGAGCAGCAGAAGCAGATAAAACTGCATCTTTCTTTCACTTGCCTTCTTATTTGTATATGCCTCTGTGGAGGTGTCCTCAAAATGCTAAAGAAAAGTGGACAAGGCTGTAGTGGAAGGGAAATTCAAATAGAGCAAAACTCTATCCCCTCACATACAGAGAACATCCACTGCTGGTTCCAGGCCCTGTTGGGAGGTAGTCAGACTCATGACATAGATCTTGAGCCTTCCTCCTCTTCCTCTTCCTCTTACTGACCTGTTTCTCCAGCCTTGCCAGACCTTTCAACCTGACTGACAAAGACCTCAGAAGAAGACTCACGTGGGAGTTACCCCTCTGGCCATGGGCACCTTTGCGAGAATTGCTCAGGCCCCTCAGCAGCAGCAAGAAGGAATGGAGAGCCAGTTCCTGAATGCACCATGGTAGAACTTTGTGCGAGGATGCTGCCACAGAAACACCTATGCACCTGCACCTGATATGGCTTCTTGGGCGATGGACCAAAAGGCAGAGCGGCAACAGACGGCTCTGCAGACAGGGCCATTTATGCAGGGAAGGACCAGTGGCACTCTGTTGTGCTCTCCACACCCCCTCACCCCTTCCAAATCACATTTCAGGTATGTCTCCATCAGCTACAAGGAGTGCTGAATCCAACTGGCTTCTTCATTAGAGTGCTGGGAGTTAAGGTTGAACAAACAAACGCTCCTCTGCCCTTTCACCTTCACACCAGGAAAATAACTTTTCAGGCTTCCTATAAAGGACTTCTAAGAGAACAAACCATCTTAGTTCAGGGGCTTCAGTCTGCCCCAGATGGGATGTGCAAAACATCTGAAAGAGAGCAAGCCGGTTAACATCAGCTTGGCAGGAGCCCAGTGCCCAGGCTTGTCTGAGCATCCCAGCTCCACCATGTAGAAATACAGGCAAAAATGACCACAATCCAAAACTTTGTTGCCTCAAATGTCTGTTGTTTCTGAGATTGCAACAAACATGCTTCAGCTGCAAATAACCAACAGTTCATGGACAGCTGGACATCACTCTCATTTTGCCAAGCAAGAGGAAGACCTCAGCATGGGAAGCATCACATCAACTAACAGGGAACCCAAGCACAGCCAGAGCATGAATGGGACAAACAGCTGGTCTCTGGTATCAATCCTGAACTCTGAAGCAAAGTAGTGTCTGTGGGAGGTCTTATTCACTGATTGATTTATTTTTCCAAGCCTCTGAACAGCCAAAACCTGAGGAAGTTGAAAACCCGGGGTGAGGGTCAGGGTGGATGAAGAAAGCAGAGTCTCTCTTGCCTTTGGGTGTGAACTTTGCTGCCGATACGGTTTATTATGCACTGGCACCATGGTGGCTTGAATGTCCTCCCAGTTTTTCTGGCTGCCGCAGGCTGAAACTGTCTCCTTCAGCATATGGAAGTGTCTGTGCAATCACTGGCCTTTTTTACAAGAGTACAGATTGAGTATTAAAGGAAAATATCCCTGAAAGGGCTAATGAATTTCAAAGCTACAGGGAAGGCAGACCGTAAATCATAAATGTACATCAGAAATGCTCTGGGGATCTGTGCCTTATCCCAACAAGAACTAAAATGTTACTCATTTCATTGTGAGATTTACTCTACTTTTTTATTAGTACTGGGAAAAATAAAAAATGTAATTGATTTTGCTTTGTAGCTATGGTTTATAAGTGAAAAGATGCATCAGCTGTTGTATCACACATTGCATATGCTTCTGTCTCACTGTACTTCACTGTTCTTAGCCTGTTTGCTTCAGAAAACTGGACCTGATTACTTAGAAGACTTTCTGTGTCATGTTTAATTGTTCTTTATAGTCACTCTGCTTTACTTTTTGAGATCGTACATTCTCTGTGTTAACAAAGCATACGAGAAGTTTTCTCCTCTTACCTCACGGATCATTTAAAAAACACAAGCAAGAAGATTATGATATTAAAACCAAACAAATCTCTTGTTGCAGCATCCAAAACGGGCTGTTTCAAATGGGCTACAGATAGTCTTAGTTCAGTAGAGTAAAAAGGGGATGATATAAAAAATTAAGACTATTCTATTCAAACCTAGATGCCTGAAGTTAGACTGAAACAACTGGGTAAGAATGCCTCATTTTTCTGTCATCAACACCTACTAGTATCCAGAGAAACAGTGAGCATTTTTAACTCAAATTCACCTGTAAAGAGTCAGGTTTCAAGCTTTAATATGCTGCCTGTTTCTTTCTTTCTTTCTTTTTTAGCAAAAGTCTAGCTGTGTCTATTCCTCGCCTGGATCCACACACAACCTATTGATGGGAGCAAACCCATTCATTTTTATCAGTATGGAGTCAGGTCGTAATCTTCTAGAGAGAATTGTGTTTCCTACAGAAAAGATCTGCATGGTGAGAGGAGAGCAGAGTAATTGAAAGCAAATTCAGGCGTACTCTCTGGAAGCCAAGGGATGTTCATCGGCAGTGATACAGCTCCAGCAACCTGGAGGGAGTTATCAGCTCAGCCCATGCACTATCCAGAGTCCCGCTGCTCACCTCTAACTGCGTTGATCCTGTCCGCTTACTTTGGTAAGGCTTGGGGCTGGAAATGGACATGGAAGAAGGCAAGTCTGTGAGGCTCCAGTAGTACTTGGCAGCAAAAGATGAACTCAAGAGAAAGGCCTGTACAGAGGACTGGTGCTACATCTGCTGTTGTTACTCATCTCTGCAGCATCCCACTCTTGTTCACTGGGTTGCCCTACAAGTTTCAGAAGAACCTCTGCTCTGTGAGGGGCTGACAAACCCAGTACCAAGCGGAACTAGAAGGCCCTCTTGCCTGTGTGTTATGGGACTGAAGGTGAAAGAGTTCTGTGCTATCGTGGCGCATTCCTGCCTGTCTGGAAGCGACTGGCCAGCTGCCATTGGAAAGCTGCCATTTTTGCCTCATGATGCTATCGAGTGGCCTAAAGGACCCCAGCAAGCTTGGTTTCTGATAACCAGATAGATTAGCTAGAGACTTCGTACGTTCCTTAGCTAAAGCATTTCCTTCTGCTGATCACTCTCATCTGCATTGTTTCCTGGACTGAGCCAAGGCGATCATGCTTTTCGCCAATCCATCGCCTTGGCCCATATTCCTGTTTTGGTGCAGGATTTGAAGATGGCCAGATATGGCCACTGGTACTGTTACCATCCAAGTAGTTCCAAGAAGAAAAATCAGCATCTCTGACGGTTTCCACTGAGCAGTTCCAGTGCTTTCCTGACAATCCCAATGCACAGAAATCTTATCCACCAAAACATCACTCTGGTTTCAGCCTAACGATTTCCTCTGGCAACAAGCTCCACATTATAACTACATGTAGTGTAAAGCACGGTTGCCTTTGATCAGCTTTTTAGTGAGACTGAGTGTATGCTTGCTTCCATACCAGTGGACAAAGAGAGAAGAATGTCCTGTCTACCATCTCAAGGACATTTTTACAATAACCCTGCCTCCCCATTATGTCCCCCAAATCTTTCATCTCCAACCCCCTCACATAGCAAAAACCTGGAGACTTTTTCCAAGCTCTCTGCTACTCCTTTAACTCTTTGCTGGATCTCTTTTTACTCTGTGAAATTCCATCTGTGAAATGAAGCGGCAGGTGGCATTCCAGACAAAAGTACATCACCAATTTGTATGAAGGCACAGCAACATTTTCCCTATAGTTTTTCCATTCCAGTTCATGTGTTTCCTAACATATACTTAGGTCTTTGAGCACAGTGATGTATGCAGAAAAGCTCTTGATTTGGATTTAGAAACAAAAAAATTACTTAAAAACAGCTGTGCTGAGGCAACAGTAGAATAAGCTGCTTCTATTTCAGAAATACCTGTAACAAAAGTGAAGACCCACCCCTAAGGTGCTTACACCCCAAGGTAGCTGGACAGATAAAAGATAAGAGGTGATGTGCCTGAGGATAGACAGGGAATCTGTAGCAGAGGCAGGGAAAATGCTTGGTTGTCCTAAGCAAAGGCCAGCACTGTGGGTGAGCAGCTTGGTTCTGGCTTTCCCTTTGGGAGATGGACAGTTGGGCTAATTACACCTATGACGTCCTGTGTCACCTCAAACAATCTGACCAAGCGGGAAGGGAACTGTCACAAAGGACTGTTAGGAGCAGGTCTGTCTCCTATAGTCTGTTTCCCTATGTCCAGGGGCCTACCTTTCTCATCATCCCCTCAGAGGCTCTCTTCTTCCTCTCCCCCTGCCCCCCCCCATATCATGTATTATTTGCCAGTTCTGTTTAACATGAATCATGAGAAATAGCTCTGTTCCACAAGCTCTGTTCTAACAGATCTGCACAGATATGGTCACCCAAGAGACAACGAAACTTTGACTGACCTACTTGTAGCCAAAGTTTAACTTTCAACAAGGAAGGAAGCAATGCCTTTGATCCAAAGGATTCAAGGAGGAAAGCAGGAGAAAACCAAAGATGAAAGTCAGCCAGTTATCCCTGAAAGACATAATACACTCCACAGTATATTTTTCAGGGTAGAGGGAAAGGAGGAAATGGGGAGCTCTTAATTCTCGTTCCTCATTCCAGTTGTCTCAGGGGTCCTCTGAGCCTTACAGCTGGTCTGAGTTATAAATAGGTATATATCTTGCTTTTTATTTCTTGTGTCTTTGTCATTTTCTTGTTGGCACATCTGGTCCAAGAATGGCCACTAGACAGGAAACTATTGCACATGCTTTAGTGAATTTTCTTACTGAAGTGACAATTTTTCAGTCATCAGACTCATGTTGTTGAGCCCATATGATCCTAAGCGAAGAAGAGACCCTCTTATCTCCTCCCTCCCACTTTCCAATATTGACTTTCTAATCTATTTCCAGCTGTATGCCTCATTTCAGAATAGAAAAAATTCCAATATTGCTATCATCCTCTCTCTCGGTTTATAAAGAAACTGCTTCGCATTTTGGAAACAGATAAGTTGAACAAAACAGAAGAAAATTAGCTCAACTTTGACATTCAGAGGAAACCAAATCTTGCAGCAATAAAGAATATCCTAATAAAATGGGGGCAGACTTTTCCAAAGACTTAAAAGCAGCTTGCTTCCACTCCTGGGACCTAATTTTCAGATTCAGTCCATCTCCCACCATGGCTTTCCATGGGGACTGTTGTCTGTTGGAGGTGATGCTTAACACTGCCCAGAGTGAAGTTTTCAAAACTGCTTAGTGCCTTTCTTGCCAGTTCCTTTGAGCAAGCTCTCTGCTAACAGGTTTAACTGGGAGCCAATGTTGCATCATGGGTGCTGACTGCATCCCAGAAACTGGCCTTTGATGCATGGAGGGAAAGTTTGAGGTTCCTAGGTCTGCTGCCACATTGCTGCTTGTGGTGCTGGGGAAAAGGCTATCCCACAGGGAAGATACATGCCCGTTTGGGTTGGACAAGAACAGTATCAGTTGGAAAGAGGGGAAGGCAGGCAGACAGGATGGATGGACACCCAGAAGGCAGTTACAGCTGCTCTTTGAGGGCTCTTTTCTGTCCCAGAAATATAGAATTCAACCCCAGTCTTGGGTGACTGGGAGTTGTTCTGTTAAGCAGACATGCTTTTTTTTTATATATGTTTATTAAGTTTAAAAAAGATGCATCTGAATGATTGCATCTGAACTCTACCTTCTCTTTTTCGGCCAGCCTCCTCTTTGCTTTTTTCCAGATTGTCTTCAAATTCTCCTCTTCCCCTGTCCCTATCCTCCCCATCCCATTGCTGCAGTCTTGCCATGACTGTACATCCAACACATGGGAACCTTTCCCTTCCTCTCCGCTGGGAGCAAATGTTGACATGCTTTTCTTTCATGGGGGGCTGCAGCTCTGTGAGATTTTCACTGGAAGGTCCTGGGAGAGACCTAGTCTTGGCAAACCCCTTGCTGTGTTGGCAGAACTGCCACACCTCCTGTCCTGCACAGAAGGTCCCATTGAGATTACTTTAAAAATTAAAAAGTAGCATTAAAAATAGAAAAGGTTTTTTACCGGCCCCAGTGTTACAGTGGAAGAGGATGATGTGGCCTCTCAGATTCATACTGACGTTCAGACTTAAAGATGTGTGTGGTTAGGTCTCGCTCAATGGATTGCGTCAACATATGAGGCTAGGTATTAGGTTTCCTGCTTTTGACAGGGGATCGGCTAACTTCTGGCTTTTTGCTCACAGAATCTGAAATGAGAAAACTTGCTCTGCTTTCCCAAAACTTTGTTTCTATTTTAATTCTGAATCTGCATTTGACTAAAGCAAACTGGTTTTGCCAGACTGTGTCTGGCGCAGGGTCCAGTCACCCAGTGTCCCCTCTGTGACAGTGGCCAGCACCAGATGCTTTAGAGAAAGGTGCAATATACTCTGCTAATGCTCAGCTATGGAATAAGCAGGCCCAAGGGAAAATTTTTTCCTAAGCCCTGTTAGCTAGAGTTTGGCTTCTGTCCTGATGCCCAAGGATTTATATTTCTTCCAAAATCTCTTGTTTATTTTTAAGTATTAACCTTAAGTATTAACCATTATGACTCTGGCTAACGTTGCTCTTCATATTATACCTAATCCTGTTTTGAACAGGCCTGCAGTCTTTGGCTTCAGTTACATCCTTTGGCAGTGAGTTCCATAAGCTAATTGTGTATTGTGTGAAAAAGTATTTCCTTCTATTAGTTTTCACTTTTTTGTCTTAATACAAATGATTTTGCTATTTTATCCCTCCCTCCCCTTTCCTGTTTTCCTCACAAATAGATATCCAGCCTAGAGCTGGAGCAGAAGGGAGAGACATGTACTATTGATGTAAGTTGTGCCAGTGATTCAAAGGCAGGCAATGAGTTGGAAGGCATCACCTAGCCAACCCCAAGCAGTCTGCACTGTGATGTGCCAGCCCCTCGAAAGCAAGCTTCTGTAAATAGCTTTTAGAGTCATAGATGTGTCTAGAATAAAAATTGGAG
The DNA here is from genome assembly GCA_013399095.1 of Psophia crepitans. Classification (NCBI taxonomy): domain Eukaryota; kingdom Metazoa; phylum Chordata; class Aves; order Gruiformes; family Psophiidae; genus Psophia; species Psophia crepitans. The sequence goes on from VWZZ01001827.1 coordinate 147,074, forward strand.
TTTGTGGTTGTTTTTTTTTTTTAAATACTTCATTGTACAAATTTTAAATTCAGATATTTTACTTCAGCCATTTTATTTATTTATTTATTTATATCATATACTCACTTCTTTGTTACGGAGAAGTGCCTTTTAGGGCCAGAATTGGCAAATGCAAGGGTAAAATTTGCTATTAGTTGGCAGCCAGCATTCCTCCTTATTCACTAGAGAGAGTTCTTCGGAAAGGAGACAGATGGCAGTGCCAGCGACATCCTTCCTTGGAGACTTTCCAGTGAGGAAATCTTCCTTAAATTAAAAGCTGAGCTTTCTGAGAAACCAAGTAGGAAAGTCTGGATAAGTAACTTGTTCTTGCAAGGTTCTTCACATCTCTTAGTATATGGTAAGCGAAAATTACTTTGCAACATCGCCTGTCACCATGAAGGCTCTCTGCTGGAGGAGCAAAACTGCTAGGTTACCAATGGCAGCCACTCACACAGTCTCAAGCTAAATGGTCTCAGCTGGCCTCCATCAAGCTATGAAGATCCATGACCAGAGACATGATTTTGCATTTACTCCAAGAATGTACCTTTCATGGCTGACTCTGCAGCAAAACAAAATTGTTCTTCATGCTCTTTGTAGCATTAACTCCATCTTTTGACTTAACCTCCCCCAAGTATTTTCAATATTACACTTAAAATCCGCTCTGGCCATCATTCTTATAATTAGATGTGTGCCACAGTCTGTACTTCATAGGGGTTATCTTCTTTATCTCCTAGAAAAAACAGATTTCCGTCCTGAAGCCACATTAATCACTAACCAAGCAAGCTGTTTAACTAATCAAAATCTGGGTCTTACAACTGATTCAATTTAATGAATCAATTTCAGTGCCATTCCGGGCAAACCAGGCCTCTCCATCATTGTCACCTACTGAACTAGAGGAAGTGAAACTGCTTCATTTTCAGTATCTACTTACTTAAAGGAAGAGTAGCAGTGGGATGGCAGTTTCATTTATGGATAGCCACTGGTCAGGGGATTAGAGGAAGCCAGCTGAACCGAAAGTTGGGATGATTGCTGGGTGAGGCATTCTAGCTCATGAGAATGATCTCGGGAAGTCCAGGAGATCGCCCAGGTCAAGGTACAGGCCAGGTACAGTGTTGACCTCAAGATTAGCACAGCACCTCAAAGAACAAGATGCTCAGCAAAAGACTACAAAACCAACTCATTGAAAGTCTGCAAGTAAACAGCAAACACACAACTGCAAGCTTGCCACACTGCACTTTTCCTTTGCAGTTGCTCTGCATACTTGGGCATTGTCCTGTGTCAGAGAACTGTTGCCTCACAGCCCTCTGTCTTAATTGGTCTCGCAATAAAAGTCATGGCTCCAGATGTCTGGAGTCATGGTGACATGACAACGGGCTGTGAGAGCATAAACAGGTGTATGACCTCACTGTGAGACTGGGAGAAATAGCAGCAGATATTTACCCAGTAGTGTGTGTTACTAGGCAGTGAAGATGAAAAACACAAGTGAAAGGAAAGGCAGTGAAGAAGATTGGTCTTGCACAGGTCCTTACTCACAGTTAAGGGCAGTCACAAATTGTAGGAAAGGAAGAACAGCTTCTGCATAGCTCTCCTTTCTCAAATGGTGTGTGTAAGAAATAAACAGAGGTCTCCTTACAAAGCCTGTAGAACTGTCTGCATTTGGGATGCTGTACAGCCATAATGCCTTCTTGCAACCTTATTTTTACTTTAGTATCGGTACACAAGAGGACGTTGCTCCTCTTGTGTAATGTTCCTTGCTTGACATACATCAGTCTAGCTTTATTTGTTCAAGAAGTGCTACCTCACTCTGACCCTGGTGTTGCAAATGTTTCTGTGCAAGAACAAAGCCCATGCATTTTCAGAGCTGCTTAGAGAGGCAGAGGCTTGTCTTTTGCCAGTTGTGCCTTGGGAGACATCTCCCTACCCTTTGAGCTGTGTGCTGTCTCAGAAGCCTGTATACATGCACCTTAAGCACTCAAAGCCGGGGGACAGTGTCACAGGAGAATCCAAGTCTCCACACATTTCAGTGGGAGTTACAGTGTTTAAATAGGGATTAAGAATCTAAATTTATTTGTAATAGTCCTCCTCAGAGACAAGAAGATAGCAAAGGATCTTCTAACTTCCACTGACATTCAAACAGTGCACTGACAGATAATCACTCCAAATGCTTCTGTACCAAGAGACGTAGCCTGGTAAGTGCATCTTGTGCTGCTTACTGCAGATCCCAAGCAAAGATAGGCACAGCATGCGTGTCTGTTCCCTGCAATGCTATTTTTCTAGGCTGAGACCTTCAGAGAGGTTAGGGGCATAACGATTCGCTGCCTCAGTTTTCCTAATCTCTCCCATATCCCACCAGCTCTCTGAATGCTACATAAAATGCCATCATAATAGAGAAAGAAGAAAGTCTCTTCCCGATGGGCTGTCTCATTCCTGATGGCTGTTGCTTCCATACTGAACAGACCATCTTTCACACAAGGAAACATTTTGAGTCATGGACGTACTGCCTCCTGTGGGTCATGGAGCAAGGGCAGAGTGCAGAAGGAACTGCAAACTGGAAAATCCTGCAAGCTCTTTACTCTCCTGAGTTGTCCCCTGACTTTTTCCAGTGTGCATGATGCTGCTCTGCCTCCCTTTCCTCTCTCCTGGACTGTTTGAAGGGGAGAAGAAAATGATGCAGAGCTAATTTATGATCAAAGGTGGAACCTGCTTTCCGCACAGGCATAGACAGACTTTACCTATTCCAGGATGCCTGGCATGCCACTAGTGATATATGTGTGATTTTGTAAGTGGGACAGGGCAGGGCACTTCCTCTCATTTCCAATTGTATTCAAGAACTATCCAGGGACTTATTTTTAGCTTCAGAGACAGATCATGGTGGCTCTCATAGGCTGGGTAAAGACTGCAAAGAACTTTCTGTAGAACCCATACAACCTAGGCATTTGCAGTACCTGGGAGGAAGCTGTGCATGGTCCGAATGTATGGCACCTAGCCACACCTAGGGACATGCCTACTTGTGTGATGCTGCCTCCATCTCTGTGTTACCCGCTGTTAAACTGAGCAAAGAGACGGCTCCGAACTTTAAACTCTTTCTGACTCTCCTGCTTCTGCATTCACACAAGTGCCTCTGGGATGGAGTATGGGCATGGAGCTGATGGTGGTGGCAGTGAGAGAGGGCACCATGCAACAAGCAATCTGGGAGTGACAACAGCATGAATGATGGCAGCAAGATCTGAAGAGAACATTAAAGGTTACATGACTACAACCAGATACAGATGAACAAAGTCCTAGCTGCTGGCTGCAGCTCCCTGATTAGTCATGCTGCCAGGAGTGCCAATTTAGCAGGAGGGAGGAAAATTCACCCTGCTGCCTGTTCCTCTGGAATGCCTCTTCTGAACATTGCTTTAGTCTTGTCTAAGTAATCCTCAGCAACTGATTCCCAAAGCACAATGAAGGGCTGGGGCTGTGCATTGCAAAATACAGGACAGGCAATTCCCGGACCCCTTGTATTCACAGCCAAACTTCACTCATTTCAGCTCTGAACACTCAAGATTTTAGCTGTCACACATATATCGTAACCAGGATGGGCTTCCATCTACTGCTGCATTAAAAGATCCAAGACATCCCAAAACTTCCATGGGAAAAACGCACGAAGGAAGGCTGTTCTTGGGATTTATTGCCATTTGTCCTTGATTTGGTTGGAATAGAGTTAATTTTCTTCCGAGTAGTGGGAACAGTGCTGTGTTTTGTATTTTGGATGACAATAATGTTGATAACATGCTGATGTTTTGGTTTTTGCTAAGTATTGATTATACTAAGCAAAGGACTTTTCAGCTTCTCATGCTTTGCCAGTAAGGATGGGCCCAAGAAGCTGGGAGGGAGCGCAGGCAGGACAGCTGACCCAAACTGGCCAAAAGAGTATTCCATGCCATATGACATCATGCTCCATATACAAACTGGGGAAGTTGGCCAGGGGGGCATTGTAGCTCGGGAACTAGCTGAGTATTGGTTAATGGGTGGTGAGCAATTGTGCTGTGCCTCATTATTATTATTATTACTATTACTACTGTTGTTGTTTTCCTTTTCTATCTTATTAAACTGTCTGTATCTCAAACCATGAGTTTCACTTTTTGCCCCCAACTCTCCTCCCACTGGGGATGTGGGAGTTAGCAAGTGGCTGGGTGCTTAATTGCCATCTGGGGTTAAACCATGACACCATCAGAAAGACCTACATTTGGAAAAGCTTGGAAGAACTTGTGATTGCCTGAGTGCATGCACAGTGTCATGGGCACCCTGGGGACACAGCTGGGTACTGCGTAATCTTGCCTGTATCACTCTTAGTATGTGATGATAAACCACAGGAACGATCTGGAGAGAAAAGCTCATGCCAGCTGATTTGGGCAGGAAGAAGTAACACAATGCAGCAGCCAAGCCACTTGGACTGAAAATGAATCGAGGCCCCACTCCCAACTGGGAAGACTTAAAAATTGTCTCAGCAAATGTCCCAAGCGGTTATTCAGGCAGGCCCCTGCAAAGTGCCCCAACTACCCTGCCAGGTCCTCATGCTGCCCAACATTTTTTGCACAGAAAGCGAGCACAGAAAGAAAGAGAATATCTGGCCTTTTGGAGTAACAGGTGAAACGCTGCTGCGTAATTAAAAGTGGTGGTGTTTTAATACAGATTGATGCCAGCTTGTGCCTTCATGCTTACAAAGGTAGAAAAGGATGAATCACCCTCATTACAACACTGCCTAGCAAATTAAGAAGTCTGAGACTGGAAGCAGCCACATTTTGCTAGTGACACAACACAGGGTGCCAAAAAAAAAAGGAATGTTAAGGCATTTATAAAACTGTAGATCAACCTCTATTAATATGTAGCAAGGTTGCTACAATTTTTCATTCTCTGACTTAGAGACGATCTATTTTCATGTAACTACAAAACCCAAGCCAGAATCTGGAGGAGTTTATTTGGTTTATCCATTCCTCTAGGGCTACTACGCTTCACTCTTTACACAGACCAGTGCATTGGCTTTCAATTAAGACAACAGAAAAACATAAATCTCGGTTCCTTGCTGGAGTTGTTTCTGTATATCGTCCTCCTCCTCTATCCCATCCAGTAGCCACCAGAGACATGCAAAAATGGTAATATTGAGTTTTTATGTTTGACAACCTTCCTCTCCTCTCCCATACAGTTATTCCTGACTTTCTGAAGCTATTAGTCCCCAGAAAGAACTACATGTACATCACAGATGGACCAATTTCACTTGACCATAATAGAAGATTAATTCCAGGCTTAACAAGGAAAGTTAATCACAGCCTTAGCTACAGAGACCACCAGCTCTTCTTTGGTTTGAAATAGCAAAACCTGCTTTTTACAGTGGCAGTGTCTGCAGCTCTCAGATTTTGAAACCATGGTGGTGGGGGAAAGAATTGTTTGTATGAGTGTGGTGTTAAAACGCTTTTTTTTCTGACATCATTGGCATTTCTGAAATGCTATTTCTTTAAGGACTTGGACACTTGTTCTGTACCAAGGCAGGGTAACAGTACATTGAAGGGCTTTGCTGTCACAATGCGTAACACTGAAAGGGAACCTGAGGAGTGTGAGGCGGTGGAGTGGAAAAACACAGAAAATGAGGACTTTTCAGGAGAAGAGCCCTACAGCTTTTTAATCAGAAGGCAAAATGTAAAAGCACTACAAAAAATTATTACACTGTGACTTAATGAGATGTCTCTGATGGGATACGGTACCAAGAAAATCATCATCTCTACTCTGAATCTTAAACTGTACAAATAGATAACAGTTTTTCACTAGAGAAGAAAAAGCGCTTAAAGTAAAAATGTGGTGTGGGAATCTGAGACCATCACATGCAATCTTCCTCCTGAAATGATTCAAGGTTACCAAAACCTAACCACCGTCTTAGAGCATCTTTCTGAGCTCGCTCTTTCTTATGTACAGGAAGTCCAAAAAACCAGAAATATCAAGAACAACCACAAATTTAGCTAATCTGCACAGGATTTCAAACAGCAAGCCAGGGCGAAGGTCCTGTTTCACATCAGGAGATGTTAGGATACCTTGGTGGACAGGGATGCTGCTCTCAACCTGTTGACTCCCAACGGGACACTTCATTACCCATTCCTGCCTATAGAAAATCTGTTCTCAGCTGATAAGCATACACAAAGTCCCAGGCTAGAACATCTTTTAAAATTTGTGATTCCCGTATCTCAACAGCTTTCTGCTCCCAGACCAGCTGTTTGTTCACAAAACCATTCCTTCTGCCAGTGGCTGTCATCCCTGTCACGAGCCTGCTGCTAACTCCTGCTTGTACCGTGCCTCCAGCGGTCGGCAGCTCGGACAGGCCTTGTGACTTCCCAGTGCACGATGCCCTGATACTCCCTTCTCTGTCACTTCCAGGGTAATGGTGATGCACCATGCCACTGCAGTCCGTTCCTGACCATGCAGGGCTGCTGTCCTGTGGCCAGTGTGGGGTTTGCAGAGATGCTCTGCTAAGGCACCTGCACATCTGCAGATTTATAGGCAGTGTTTGACCAAAGGAGTTGAGTTTTCCAGGGCAGCAGTAGAAAGGTTACTCCCAGGTCTGCAGAGGTTGTGAGAAACAGTAAAAGACCTTTCCCACCAATGGATCTACACCGGGAGCTGCTGGTGCTGAGGCTCCAGGCTACTGGAGACTGACATGGCAGGAGGATGCAGGATAAACAGGCAGCCTGTGGTGGACACCACGAGCTGGGCAAGCTCTGAACAAAGCCCTAGGAACTCCCCAAGAGCAGCGGCAGAGAGACTAGCAAATGATGCATTCTCCTTTTCATGCACCCTTACATGCCACACTGTTTTGTCATTCTGAATGCAACTTACGCAACAGTCACGATGCAACTAATGACAAATACAGATGAAATGCAAATTCAAGCTGTTAAACACAACCCAACAGGAGCCATCCTCTCATGGCAGGTAAAGAGAGTAACAAAAAAAGTTAGCCGACCAATAACCAAAACCACACACGCATGCCCATGCACACACGCAGAGATGCATGCACACACACTCACTCACTCCTGGATGCCAAAGGCTAAACAACAGAATCTCATCCAATGCCGGAAATATTGTATGCTCGTTAAACTACTGGCCAGACTGCTTTATGATTACTATCCCAGGATTTTAAATGATGGCTGAGTTTGAGATGAGGCTTTCAGAACAAAAATCTGCCAATGAATAGAGGAGGGAAGTGGAGATGAAGAGAGTGAAAAGGATTTAGACATATAGGAGAGACTTTTCTCCTAGAGCAGCCAGAATTAGTTTGACAAGTAGCCACTGTTTCTAGGCCAACATTTGTTCTTTCTGTCTGTTGGGGCATTATCTTAGATGACCAAGAAATTATGGAAATGAATGGGAGAAGCATAGCAGCATAAGCTCTTTAACATTACTCACAGCCTCTCACAGCAAATCAAAGGGGAAAATAGAAACGTGGCCTGCGCTACATCCTCTCAATGCAATTGGAAGGATCACTGATCATGCCAGCTCTTATCCTTGACTTTTTTTTTTGCTATAGTTAATTTTTAATTGGCTCTCCATTTGCAGTTTAAGACTGTAACAAGTGAATCAGGTAGTCTGTATCTTTCAGCTAAACGTAAACCAGATCATTCATAAAATGAAAGAAAAAAAAAGTAATGAGAGGAACAACAATTAAAAAATCATGCTTCAGGGCAATGCGGTCTTCACTCACAAACCCAGATAGTTATTCTTCCTGAAGATAAGTAGCACCCTGTGAACTCCTCACAACATAGCATACAGTGCTGACTCACTCCAGGAGGCAGATCATCTTTAATTTCCCTTAATGGTCAGTTGGGCAGCTGTGCCAAAAGTGAAGTAAGAGTTCCTTCTCTCTTCTCAGGAATACTGCAACTAGTGGATATACACTTTCTCTTTGAAATGTCCCCTTCTCCTCTCTCCTCCCCACCTTTTTTTGGGAGAACAAGGTTATTGTGGTGAACACAATATATATCTTTTCCTAGCAGGAACTCGCTAAATCAAATCAATCTGCTGCTGAAATCTCTGTCCTTCCATTAATTCCCTGTTGTCTCCCCTTTACGGCATGTATGAGCCACAGAGGCAGAGATATTTTAGACACTTTGGTCACAACAGCAACAGGCTGAGCATCCCACAGGAATGCAAACTGAGTGCCACTTGAAAAAAAAATGTCTGTGTGAAGAGCCGTAATGAAGCTGATGAGACACGAGGGAGCTGGCAGGACTCCAGCGGGCCAGTAAGTCTCTGTCCAGGGCAAATCCTTAGGACTGCTGCCAGAGACCAAGCCTGTAACACAGACTGGGCTGGCAGTTTTGCACCAGCAAAAATTGGGTAGATCCTACCCAAGTCAGACAAGTTTCAAAACTGATAGACAGAAAAATGGAAAACAGAAGCAGATATGAGTTAATGCTCATATTGAGGTCTGGGACGGAGCAGCTTTTACATGGCTACACGAGATGTAGGATACTGTGTACTCCTGTTAGCCGTCAACAAACTCTGTCTCCCCCAAACATTAGCAAGGCTGTTTTACCCTGTCCGATAAGCGCACTGACAGTGTAAATGAAACATTATGCTGAATACGTACGCTTTATAGTGGTGCCTCTGTAGCCACATGACTCCGTATCTAAAAAGTCTCCTGTGTATGTGACTGTGTGAGGGCATCCGTTAGGTACTCACAGGCTGTTCTTTAGCACAGGCAAATCTGCTCTGCAAAAGCTTTCCTAATCTTACTCTCAGAAGAACAGAAAATTATTTTTCACTGAAACTTTCCAAACAATGTTCTACCTACAGCATGAAGCAGGGAAAATTTCCAGTTGAACAGTCTGTCAAAGTTCTAAATGACCGACAACATGGGGTCATAATGGAAAATGCTATACGACCTCAGCTACAACACATTGGCTACTACAATTTAAATATTAAATGTTTAAAAGAAAGTCTGTTTCTGCATGGCCTCCTTTACACTTAACACAGTGTAAGAGAGTTGCAATGATGTCATTCACTGCTGCAGAGGAAATAAAAAGCTCTGAGCTTAAATCTTGGCAGGAAGAAAGAGTTTTGCACTTAATCTCTAAACAAGTGTTTAAATAAAGTTTGTTTTGCTTGAATGCTAGTCAGGGCCTGACAGGACGTTGGTAAACTCTGCCCAGGCAGCCGTCTGGGCAGTCAGGGCAGAACAGAGGGACTGAAAGCACCAGGGTTAGCAGCCAAATCTCTCTCTGATGCCCTCATCTCCTCCCCAGCACCTGTGCCTTTCCCAGGGCATGTTAAAAGCAGTGAACATCTCTCCAGCAGTGATTCCTCAATTTTCGCATGACATTCATTTAGAAGTTTCTTAAAGGACCCCAAACTGCTGCGCACTTGGGTCCTCCTGATCAGCTCCCTCCTCTGACCTTCAGCTCCGCTGGTGGTACCCCAGAAGACCTACTTCTTTGGAAAATTTGGGCCATAAACCCTAGGTTGTAATAGGCAAAGAAGGTGACAAAGCTGAAGGTCACAGTTGTAGTACGAGGCTTACCAAAGCAAAAGGACAAGCAGCGGTAGTCCGTGTGACTGGCCACGAGGTGCCTGAGACCTGAAACTAAAACATAGCCTCACAGGCATGTGACTATGACTGTGTTACTTCACACCTGAGAGAGTGACAGCACTAGAGCTTATGTAAAAAATGCTTACGTGAAAGAAAAGATGTCCCTGGAGGCAATCTGGGAACCACAACATGCTGAAGTAATTTGCGTGCCTGTAGCACAGCTAAGGGCCAATACAAAGCAGCTGGAAACCATGATTTCTTGTTTAGAGACGATTATTTTCCTGTGAGTGACGTAGCTAACAAAGACCCATAATGTAATTAAATTTGGAGAATGACAGAGTTGAAAGAAGAGTGCATCTCACTGTGATTACAATTCAGCTGTATTTTATTTTCTAACACCATTAGGTTATGTGATGAAAGCTCATCTGTCCACCTGAGAGGAAATGGACAGAAACAGTGGCAGACAACAGGATACCCAAATCATGCCCTGCCTGGCCCCTCCCAGGCCCACCACAGGAACCCATCAGCCACACATCAAAGGATTCAACTGGATAGTCTTTCTGAAGCAGCTTTCAAACAGAGGGGTATTGCTGCCTCTCAATCCATTCTCTGCCCAGCCTGCACTTCCTTGATCCACGTGCAGGACCTTGCACTTGGCCTTGTTGAACTTTACGTGGTTTGCCCAGGCCCACCTCTCAAGCCTGTCACGGTTCCTCTGGATGGTATCCCTTCCCTCCAGCGTGTCGACCGCATCACACAGCTTGGGGTCGTCACTGAACTTGCTGCGGGTGTGCTCGATCCCACTGTCCATGTCGCTGTCAAAGATGTGAAACAGTGCCAGGCCCAAGACTGACCTCTGAGAAACACCACTCATTATACGATACAAGGGAAGAACATTTTGGCATCGTACAAGACTCATGATGAGATGTTTAGTGGAGGAACCAAAGGCAGGCAAAGGGAGCAATCTAGGTGGTTTTGGGGGAATAAAGCATGGGAAAATGGGGGGATACGGGGACTGGTCACATGTAAACAAGCTGCTGATTAACTGTTTTCCTGGGTGTGCCTTGCACCTGATCAGTGCAGTCTGCCTGGTCTTCTCATTAAACTCCATTTCTAACTGTTTTCCTGGGTGAGGGGTGTGCATGTGTATCCATATTATCTGTGTTATGTCCAGGTGCCTGTGTGCACACCTGCTGGGAATGCATGACCAGCCTCACTGCTTGCCTGGACCTGGGGCACGGAGCTGCGCAGCCTCACCTCGGTGGGGCTACCGGACTTGCCTGCTTCCTAGCAAATACAACATATTGTCTTCAGGAGTATGAAGCGTGGTCAGTGTAGGGAAGAACAGTGCTAATTACATACCTCGTATCACAGACAACAAAGAAACATTCATTCTACTTCAAGTCTCACAAGGCCATGGGTATTGTAACTACTCCTCACTTTAGGTACACATAAATAGAATACACATCTCCTTGAGCTGAGGTGATTAAGGCAAAAAAAGAACATGCTCATCCTTTTTTCTTCCTATAAAGTTTTCCATTCAAAAACCAACACAGTACGTGCTCGAGAAAAGGAGACTTTTAAACAATTTAGAGAATCAAGATCTTGGCACATAAATATTTTTAAAACAAGGTGGTTTGGTGGAAAACGCAACACCATCACTTTACAAATAGTATACTCAATTTTTCTGGTCTATTGTAAGGCTGTCTGTGCAGATGTTTTTAGTAATATCAGGTCTTAGTGTATGCAAGACACTTTTTTTTTTTTCCTTTGGCTGCAAAATGCTTTCTTGGAAGACATCAGGGACATGAAGCACATGTTGTGTTTCAGACGGGGGTGTTATAACTCAGGGATGCTGCCTGCACCTTGAAGTCAATAAACTTGAAGTGAAATAAAAAGTAACAGCATTTTCCTTTGGCAATGCTCAGCTGATAAACAGACAGCCTGTAATGATTATATGCACCTCAGGTTAGGTTGCAAGGAAGAAAAGAACCTTTGGAGCATGAGAGCATAACAGTCATTTTCAGGGGACCAAAATTCAAGGAAATACAGCATGAAACAGGTCACTCAACACAGCATCTTGTTACAGAATATCCAGGATAATGCCCCAGGTGCCTAGAATGAACTAATCTCCGCAATTTCCTCACAGTCTGCCCTCTAATGTGTCTTCTCTTCCTGGCGTTTCTCTAAAGCCCTGAGATGTGGCTGTTTGGGTTGGTGGAAGATGAGGGTGCCTTGGCGACAGGTTGCCCAGCACACAGCTGGGCCCTGGCCCATAGCCTCCATGGCTAGAGTGTGCCGAGGCTACCCACTACTGCTGCAGGCTAGCCTCAGGAGAGACAGGACAAGGAAGGACTGAGGGGGGTGGCAAATCCATGGAAACGAAAACCCATTACAGCATTGGAGCTGCAACATCCTCTGCCTTCTTGCTCCCCTCTGCGACACTCCCTGGAGACCTGATCCAGAGCACAGCTTCTGTTACTCATAGGGGTTGTCTTCTACTTTCTAGCCAAAATTCATGCTCTCTTCCTCTCTCTCACTGGTGTTTGTCCCTCTTCCTGTCTTGGAAGATAGCCCAAAGTCCAGCAGCCATCATATCAGCCACAGCAGGCCTTCCAGTTGGCCTTTTTCTCCTTTCCAGTTTGTCAGTGTCTTCTGAATTGGCTTTGCCCTCCCATCCCACCTCTGAAATGGGAGCTGAGGCTGTCTGGTACCACGGGTATATTCAGCCGTGTATCCCCAGTCCCCAGGTAGTGCCAGTCTAGCTTGTGACTGCAGCTTTGGCAAAACACTCACCATGCACAGGGTGACAACCAAGAAAAACAGCATTTAATCGTCAGTGTTGTGCCACACACAGGGGCCTCGGCACTACCCCTGCAGGGTTACTGAGACTGTCCTTCATCCCTGGGTGCGAGGCGGCCCTGGGGATATCCCACACCTGAAGAAGCAGAGGTGCTGCCCAGCTAGCTGCTTTTCTCTTGCAGACAAACCCAGACATCTGGCAGATGTCCACTAGACACTTTCCTGACTAGGGAAGGGTTACTGTTCTTCTACTTTCCTCCCATTTTTAATGACTTTTAGTCATTTGGCCTTTACTAAATATAGGCCAGGTGTAGACAGGGTCCCTCCTTCAATAGGCTTTGTGGTATTTTGGACTCTTTTCTCTCCCTGGCTGCCTTTAAACAATCAGTGACTGCTGGAAAGGATCTCCTCCACCTCTGTTTTTTGTCTTACATGATTTTCTGCTCTGACATTGTCACCATGAGCACACACTACCACCACACTCAGCAGTGTGGATTATCCTCTCTGTACCTTCTCATGGAGATGGACACCTATGACGTTTCACCAGGGTGCTCAGCAAAGGACAAAACATTGAATCCTCCTATTTGCTACACCAGTCTAATCCTGATGCAATTTGCCTTTGCCTGAATATGAAGTATTCGGCTTCTTACAAAAAGCATTAGTAACTAAAATGTGTCTCTGGTTCCTCACCTTTCCTGGCTCTGTATGTTCTTTCTCTGTTCTTTATGGTTTGCCCTGTTATTAAGATTATCTGTATCATGAAAACAATGTACTATAGACATTGTTCCACAGGGGCTTTCAGATTGGGTCACTAATGACAAAACAGCAGGTATACTCTCTGCTCCATTTTTTTTCCAGTGTATTGTGCCCATTGCTTAGAGCTCCATGAAGAAGATCTTGGGCACAGTTTCTTCCTCATTTGAAGGTATGTGCTTGTCTTTCAGGGCTATTTGTCACTCTGTGCTTTGAACGGATCTGGAATAGTACTCAACTGACTGCAGCCATCTCTTCCATTCAGATGAAAGCTTTGACTTAGCATCCTAAACCACAGGAGGAATTTTTTTTAACCTACTGACAGACATGAAACGTTTCATGATGATCCATTAAGCATGTACTGCTAAATATAATGGTTGCATGAAATGCTTTTGCTGATGGCAGATTTCTGTGTCAGACCACTGAAGATATAATTGTACTTTTTGCAGTAACAGAGGTAAGCAGGCAGCAGAACCCTCTTCGTAACTCATACAAACTAGTATACCAACTTTTAAATGAGGTAAGGTCTGTATTGGGAGGCAGTATCTTCTGGTAGACTGACGGGTTGGGTTGGAAAAATATAGGTGAGCTTTTGAGCCCATCAATGTCTCTTCAGGCCTTTACAGTTTCAACATATTAATACAATTCATAATTCTTATACACCATCAGCACCACTTTCTACTGGTGCTCTAGGGGCTTAACTTCGCAGAGGTCAATGTGGCTCCCCACACCTGTGGCAGATTTGGCTTGATGTATGTATGTACTGAATATATTAGTAAACATCTCTTAATAAGATCTACTGAGCTGACTAACACAGCATTAATTTAGCTGTGGTCCCTGCCCCAACCACATGACTGCTGGGTTAGTAGTTACAAATATTCTGCTTGAACGCAAGATCATGTAAGTCTCTAAGCTTGCTAAACTTGTGGCATTTCATAGAATCATAGAATCATTGCTCTTGTCTCCAACATTGTCTGGACCACTTGCCACCTGTCCTAATTTATCTGTGCTGCAGCTGAACCAAGAATATTTTTGAAGGCCTTACTCTTGTGTCCCATATATCATTGTTCATAAGCAAAACAATTCTGCTGCCAGTGCTCAACAACCTGGATATTCTCAGTCAGAGGTTTGTGAATTACTGGACTGTCTCATAGGCACCCTGTTTCCCTCCAGCCCACAGGCAACTCAGTCATCCTCTTTATTCAGAGGCATTTGTTCAGAGTTAGAATCAGCCTATTCCTTGCAACATGGATGCTAATTAATAGCTTCCAAGATGCGTGTAGGTATGAAAGATCTCAGTTCAGTAATGCTAGCAACTCTGCTTCATTATTCGAGCTCTTTGCATGTAGTCTCCTTTTCACTATTGCCAAGGGTCACAGCAGTTGGTAGAAACAGGACACCCTGGGAAACCATGCTCTGTTTTCACTTTCTGGCCTCTTTCTGTGTGCTGGAATGGGAGGAACTACAACCGTTGTGTCTTCAGGCACTGCCCGGATGACTTTTGTGCATGTTTCGCAGCCTGGAAATCCTCTGTGGGGCAGTCAGGGGGGTAAGGAGCCTCATCCACACGAATGGCTTTCCCAGTGATTCCACCATAATAAGCCTTTGATTCTAGCTGAGGCCTCCAGGGCTGAATCCCATCCAGGTTCAGCACTGCAATTGTACATCACTGCCATTTCCCCATGTCTGACCTGGGCAGTGGGGATCTGCTGGGTCACCCCAGCTTCTCTGGTGTGGTCCCTCACTTTCCTGGGCAGTGCCTACTATACTGTCCCTCCATGCTTTATGCAGCTTATGTTGGGTTGGAAATACAGACAGGCACAGTACATAGAAAAATACCTAATTGCCCTTAGTCAGCATGTTTCAGCTGCTAAGTAACTCAAGCCATATTCTCCAGTTCTCGCAGCCTGACCTCTTCTCATTTCCTGATGCTTTCCCTAAACAATTCCATGCAGAAACAGCTCTCAGCCCCTCTGGGATCCCTGCAGAAGGCTTTGTGTATCTGCCTGCTGGGGCCCAAGCAGCAAAGCAGTGCTCATAAAGGAGGTGTCAGAGAAAGTCCTTGAATGACAAACAAAGCAATCAAATAGGAATAAAACCACCCACAGCATGCGGGCCCTTCCCTCCAGCCTCGACTGCCTCTTACCTGTCCAGCAGTGACTGAGCTCCCCTCCTAATGTGACTTTTCCTGGGCAGCTGTTCAGAAAACCCCCTGCCTAGTAGAGGCAGCCTTGCCTGCCCGCTCTGTCAAAAGCAGCTGCCTCAACCAAACACACTCTATAAATAGAGTTTCACCTCTGAGGAAGATGCTCATGACTGATGGCCACTAACAAGAGAATGAGATGAAGGTCTTCTTTTTCCTTAACTAGCACTTATGTTGGCTGGAAGAGGAAAGCACGCAAATACCTCAAAAGCAAACTGCTTACACTTGCTTCTGTGGAGCTAAACCACAGAACTGGGGAAAGGAGAGGGCAGGGCTTTCAGGGAGACATTGCCATCGGGCATGGCGAAGAAGTGCAGTCGGGGACACTACAGGGAACAGGCAGTGCTGGCTGTGCTGAGAATCACACGAGGCCTGGGAACAGCCTGGCTCTTGGCTTCAATTACTGGGCAGCAGGACTGCACTTCAGAGACCACTTGTCACTGCAATACATCTTGCTTCTCACTGAGCACATGTGGAAGCTCAGACATCTGACAGTGAGGAGGGCTCATGTAGGCAGGGGTTTCACATCACAGGCAGGCAGCAGTTTGTACAGAGCTACACACTATTGCCAGAAATGTGACAGAAGCAGTACTCTGACTAAAGCTGCTCTTTAGGTTTATTTTCTTGGGGGTCAGGGTGAGCAGTGGGAAGATGGAGATTTGCATAAAGAAATCTGTTTTTGAGCAAAGAACAGAAAACAAAATTTAGAACAAATCCACAGCCTCACAGCTTCTGTACAAATCCCCTGCGGCTTCTGCACCAGGATGCTGGAAAGGTGAGCCTTTCCTTTAGGGTGAGGAGAAGTTCCTGCCATGCTCCGATTTTTACCGCCGCATTTGCTGCAGAAAGCATGAGATGTCAGTGCCTTCTCACACTGTAACCGCACGCGGCTGCTGCACCCAGCAGTGAGTCAGCACCAGATGCTTGCAGGCTTGGGAGTCTCAGCTTCATCAACTGTAAATCCCTGCAGCTCCTCTGGCTACAAGAGCTCCTCAGAGCAACAGCAGCTGGAAACCTGCGCCTGTAAATCTCTGGGGATGAGCTGTTGGAGCAGCTCTGCCTCAAGCTGGCCCCGCACAAGGGTCTCATTCTTCCTGGTTCCTGAGCCCATTTCCACTCCTCCCAAAGCATAGAGGTGTTTGGTGGAAGTGGGAGCCAGGGCCCTTTATTTAGACTGAGCATGTGGGGTTTGCTTCATCCCTAGTCTAAACAAAAGTCTAAATGAGTATAAATGAAAGTCAGGAGTTTGTGTGCCTGTATGTACGGGGGCGGTAGGGCTGGAGCCCGCTTCTGTCCTCCTGGGAAGAAAACAGGCATTTGTAAAACCTGCACGCACCTAGGTTGGAGGTGGACTGAATATCTATTATGTATACAATATTAGGAGCCTATTTTTAGCCACTAGGCAATGATAGGGTATCTGTCAGCTCAGCGTTCAAAACTCATCCCATGCCTGCCATTTTCCTTCCCCCTCTCTTCACGTCTTCACCATCTGTTCCTGAAACTTCTTCCTTCTTATGGAAACTGGGAGGCATTTCATGGAGTTGGTAATGAGATTCCATCTCCACACACAGACAATGAATCATACAAGGAGATTTACCCTCCTTCCTTCATGACTTTTCACAATAAGCAAATCCACTAACACTTCTATGGTCACACAACAATAACACCAATGATTTATCACCCTGGGGGTGCTGCTAAAAGTGATACCAAATTTATCTTCCTTCCTTCCTTCCTTCCTTCCTTCCTTCCTTCCTTCCTTCCTTCCTTCCTTCCTTCCTTCCTTCTCCTCCTTTCCTTTCCTTTCCTTTCCTTTCCTTTCCTTTCCTTTCCTTTCCTTTCCTTTCCTTTCCTTTCCTTTCCTTTCCTTTCCTTTCCTTTCCTTTCCTTTCCTTTCCTTTCCTTTCCTTTCCTTTCCTTTCCTTTCCTTTCCTTTCCTTTCCTTTCCTTTCCTTTCCTTTCCTTTCCTTTCCTTTCCTTTCCTTTCCTTTCCTTTCCTTTCCTTTCCTTTCCTTTCCTTTCCTTTCCTTTCCTTTCCTTTCCTTTCCTTTCCTTTCCTTTCCTTTCCTTTCCTTTCCTTTCCTTTCCTTTCCTTTCCTTTCCTTTCCTTTCCTTTCCTTTCCTTTCCTTTCCTTTCCTTTCCTTTCCTTTCCTTTCCTTTCCTTTCCTTTCCTTTCCTTTCCTTTCCTTTCCTTTCCTTTCCTTTCCTTTCCTTTCCTTCTTTCTACCAGAGAAGAAGCTTGTTTGCGTTGCTGGCCTGTATCTTGAGGTAAGCAGGGTTTGAATCATAACCCACACAGACCATCCTTCTATGCTAAGCAATATGAAATCCTGTTTTATTACCGTAACGACTTTGCAAGTGCATGTGCCTCATGGTTTCCTAAGTGAAAATGAGATCATGGAACAAGAGGGGTTAACAAGAGTGACACAGCCCTCTGATGTATTGCTGGGGCCAGGGATGACAGAAGCAGCACACAATCTGCTAAGTGAACAGGCTCTGCTAAAGGCCTTAGAAGCACCTCATGCTCCGAGTGTTGACATACAGGCGCAGGCACATAGATTTTTATTCTGCTTTGTTTTATGGTATGTCATATCCAAAGACATACCTCAAATGGTCTGAGATGCCAGAAAGCAATGAAAAGATCAGCAAACCAATGCAAAAATGGATAGTGTTGCACTTCCAAACAAAACCAGGGAAACGCAAGCATTCCAAACTGCAGAAAATAAGATCCCACATGGCCAATGCCCAGAAACATTCAGCTGTGCAGAACTATTATTTTAACACCCTTATACATAGCCTCTAAATCAGAACATTGGGTTTTGGTTTTTATTTCTTTCCAAACTCTCTAAAACTAATATCTAAGAGAATTCCCTTATTTCCCCTCGTAACAGGATGGAGTCAGTAGCACTGCTTCTGACTCCAGTTTGTCACTGATCCATATAGAGTTATACCAAATTAGCGCTGTACCCTCAGAAGTGTAGCTCAACTGTGACTCCAGAAGACTGGCAGTAAAAAACAGCCAGAGGCAGTAACTTCTTCACCTGCTCCAGCTCTGTCCTCAAAATATGTAAGGCTGCACCCTCCATGTGACCTAGACCTCAGCAGGCAAAAGTCGTTCTTGCTATACTGATGGGGAACTGAAAATATGCAATAGTTGGGAGTCTCCCCAGCCATTCACCTCTGAATGTCAATGAATATTTGAGCACTAAATCACGCTCTTCTCAAGCTAATTTACAACCTCTTTTTGTCTCTGTACTAACACTCTGAAAACTTCTGGACAGGGTAGCAGTCTTCCAAGGCTAATTCACATGCTGTGTCACCTAAAAAACTGCCAATAATCGTCCTGTTCTTGGCTGGCAAGAAACATGCAAGAGCTCCAGTGATGGAACAGTCTTTCAGGGAACACATGCAGCAGTGTCCTGCACTCAGTAAGTGATCAGAGGTACCTAATGCCTGAAGGGAAATTGGAAAAGAGGGTGTTAAAGCAGTCTCTGTAGCACATGGGCAGGGGAAGATTACACCATAATGTTTAAAGCATTTCAAACAAGACTGCTGCACTCCACCACCTCCTGAGATGCCAGTTTCTCCACTTCTGCTGCGTGGTGAGCTAGCAGAAACTGATGTGCTGAGAGATGTCTTACAAATTACAGACTGGAGATGCTACTGACTACAAGCAAGCTGGCCAATGTTCCAGTGTACTGCCTGCCTATTTGCCTGTTGTTGTAGGCTGTGCAGAAATGAAGATTTTCTCTCATCTTATTTTGCAGCTCACAATAGGAGTTGTGTGCACCCAGAGGGCACCACCTGCCGCCCTCCTCCCTGCTTCAGACAGCTGCCATTGGAAATTTCCACGTGGCATTCCTCATGTCTGGGGTAGGTGTTTCTGCCATAGCTCAGTTTTCATCCAAAAACCTAACACCCTAAAACCAGAGATAACTCTGCTCCAAAAGCAGCGCTGTAGAAGCAGCAGGTTTGTACACCAGGAAGAGGACATCAGATAGCTGATGGGGTGTTACAAAGGCTATTTCACTCATGACTAAGCTAGTTTTGACTTGCTGGGTCTTTGCATATTCACGCAACATTTCTTCCTTCACATTGTGCAGTAAATCACTGTTTTTCAAAGCGCAGTGCCACAGACTCTGCCCAAGGGAAGGAAGTGCAAGAAAATCTGGGTTTGTCTCTGTGGCATTACAGTTTGTTTGCCTGCTTATTTAATGACAGCTTTGCTGCTTGCCTTTCCTCCTTGATTTCTAGGGAAGAAGCCTGTGCCAGCTGTGGTGAAGAATACTAACCCCTTCCTAAAACAGGCGCTTTACAGCGAAGTCTCTGAGGCTCTCCATGACAGATCTGCTGAGCAACAGGGATCAGGAACAGCCCCTGGCAAATCAGCCTAAAGCCTTGCAACACACTGGCTCAGGCTCCAATCTGCACCACTAAGCTGAGACAGGCAGAGTGGGATGACTTGCACCTCTCTTTTGGTGCTTAGACCTGTCACTGCTGTTTCTGTGGGGATGTGGAGCTGCACACCATGGCACCTCGTATGCTCCTGCGCCACTGCCCACAAATGTCCCTCCTGCCGGCACCCTCACAGAGAAGGCACATAGATGTGGAAGGAAAAAGGAGGGATGGAGAGGTACGGTGAGGAACAAATCGCTGTACCAGGGTTTGAACGCAGGTACCCAGACCAGTTTCATGCAGATGTGCACAGCACAGAGATGGGTGGTGCTCTCACTAATGGTGATAATCACTACCAGCAGCGATGCCTGGAGTAGCAACCTGAAAAACTCAGAGAGGAGGAAACTACCAGCTCAGCGATGTGCTGAAGCAAAGAAACTGGATCTGATCCTTCTGAATGACTGCAGCTTGGCTAGCTCACTCACACCATTGTCTTAGCCTTGTAATGGAAAGAAACACACTGCAGACCAGTCCAAAAGCAATTCCTGCCAGACTGTGTGCTAGAGGCACAGCCGACTGCTTATTTCTAAAAGATCTCCTTTGCTGCATGGTTTTGGTCCAGGACATATCCCAAGTATTCACATCACCTCCTGAGACCACACACACACATCCTTGCTTGTGGGTCCTGTTTCCATCCACTGCCAGGAAACATTACACAGAGTTGTCTGCATAAAACCACAAGCATTGAGGTGAGGCGCAAAAGAAGATGAAAAATATGTATCTATACTGCTTTGCTTGAATGAGATGACCAGGAATGAAGCTTAAAAACTGAAGAAACAAAACTCAAACCATGGAGAACAAGGAAACCGGGATCCCATCCATTCCAGTCTCCATCGGGCAGATGTGTTGGGGACGCATGAGCAGGAGGAAAGGGTGTGACATCTCTGCTGCTGCCACAGCTACAAAGCAAGCTGCTTCCTCCTTTCTGCCACACTTGTCTTTTTCAGAGTAAGAGCTGCTAAGGACTACTGTACTTGTTATGCCTTCCTCTCAAATCCTGCTACTGCTGCACATATCACCTTCCCTGTGTCTGCAGCCACCCTTATTTCTCCCTGTAAATCTCTGGGCATCTTTGTTTCCTGCAGTCTCCTGTGGCTGCCTTCTGTCCTGGCTTGGGAAGTCAGTCCTTGCATTTCCTATGCATCTGTTGCTCAGATGTTGTTCATCCCTTGCTTAATTCCTCTGATTGTGTGTAGACCTTGCTGCACCTGAGCTTCAGTTTTGGCTTGAAGGCCCTGTGTAGGGAAGGAGTATCAGCATCAGGAAGAGCAAGACACCAACAAGTTACAGGCCTGAGCGACAGTGGGATGCAACTGTGCACATCCAGCTGGCTGTCAATGTCACCTGCTCAGCTGGAAAATCCCAGAGTGTGTGGATTAGCATGAGTGAGAGCCAAGGTGGGGTATTCTTTGCAGTGAAAAGGCTTTCAGGAAGCACTGACTTGTTGCAACCGGAGCATTTTCGCAGAAATGTCTGCATTTCTACAAAGCTTTCAGTAGGAACATGGCTTAGGGGAGCAGCCTTTGGAAGAAAGGAAGGCTGGGGTGTGCTTAGCCAGGGTGTAAAAGATCTGATATCAAGCCCCTTGACCGCTGAAGTGGGAATGAATCTGTGTACTGCAAGGGATTATGTTCACCGTTGAGCTGTTGGTGGTTAGTGCAGGTAAGGACTGGAAGGGACTGGGTTTCCTTCTAGTACCCAACTGAAAAACCTCAGCCAGAGTCCTAAGCAACCCAACAGCACATCTGCGTCTTCTTGGGGCTTATATGCACAGGGACTGCCTGTACCCTCAGAAAGCAGAGGTGTGAAGACTGCATCTCCTGGACCATGAGTCTGTGGGAGTTGCAGGAACACAGAAAGCCCATTTCTAACCCAGGACCAGGCGACACTAACAACCCCCTTTCTCAATCCTCCAAGTTTCATTCCCTACCCCATGATTCCCAGATCCATTGAACCCTGGCCAGGCCAGTCCGCTGAGCAACGCTGCACTGAGGAAAAAAGCAATCCCGGTTTATTCTTCTCACATGTAAAACCAGCACAACTGTTCCCCAACAACTGCATCTTTGCAGATGCTGCACAGGCCTACTCAAAGCAAAGGACAAGCTAAAGGTAAATGTGTGAAGCTGTTCTGCAAAAGCACTTTAATTGCTTTTGACACTGCAGTCTAACTTCATTAAGCCCCAGGCAGATGACTCACAGTAGTAGGCTGTACTGGTGAAGGGAACACAGTGGGACATAGGGAGGAAGGCAGCATTTCCACAGTAATTAGAAAATTTCTCTGCCTCATATCTTGCCTTCAGCTGGACTTTAATAGTAGGTGATCAGAGATGTCCTCAAGGACCAAAAGATGCTTGGCAGCACCCAGTATATCTGGCTTGTGTTGAAAAGAATAAAGTAATGGTTTTACCTGAAGGGCCTAAGTACCTCAAAAGCTAGTCACTCTCCTTACTTCTTCCCAGCAAACAGAAAACTTTTTCATCAGCCTAAGTACTCCGCAACGTACATCCACTGCCTTCACCCAATTAGATCTCGTTAAGCTGGCAGAGCAACATCCGTATGTCTAGAGGAAGATAATGTCCTGGCTGCATGACTGCATCTGGAAGGTAAAACCCATCTGGCAGGAAAAAGGACATGGCACACTCTTCACCATCATTTTGCCTTGCTGTGGATGCTGTAATCCACAGTAGCTAATGTAGGTGTGGGTCCTGTTCTTGAGAAGGTGGCATGAACCCACTTTCATGTCCAGAAATACACATCAGACAAACTCTTTCTTTACAGCAGTAGTCACCATGTCTCACAAGACCTTGTTCAGGCCTTGCTAAAACTGTGCTGGCAAGAGGACTTGGAAGCAATCCTGTGTGAATGCTTGGCTATGAACTTGGGAATTTCCAGCCCCTGGGTATCTGCAGTTATTACTGTTACCTGAAAAATGACAAAGCTGTGATGAAAATCCTCCTGGTGAGACCACACTGGAAGAGCTGTTTCACCAACCACATGCACATGGGCAATGTGAACTAATGGAAACGGTCCCTCCACCTCCTCCACCCCACTGCCGTGAGTGTGGGTCCAGCACTGCACAGGCTCTGACTGTAAGAGTCAGTCCACTCAGTGTACAGAGGAGGGAAGACATGCTGCCTTCCAAAAAGGGACAGCTAATTATCGGAGCTTTCTTTTTTTAATGTAATATCTAGCTCTCAGGTGAGACAAGCTCATTTCTAGGCATACTTGAGCTATAAAGCAAACTCATCAGCTCATCTTCTATGACTCTATTACTTCCACTTTCATATGAGCATATAACAAACAAATACTCTGAAGGCAAGAGCAAAAAATCAATGAATTGGAATTAGGAAAGCTTTTCCCCTGAAATAATAAATTGTCTTAATGATATTGCAACACTGAACACTAATGAGAATGTCTTCTTTTATTTCTGGTCCAGCCACTGTGAAATAAGTACCTATGTCCTGAAAATTATCAGCCTCTGAAAATTTATTGAATATTTGCATGAATGGCAGAATTCTCATGACAGAACATTGTCCTGAGATCAGTTATTAATGCAATATGTTTGCAAATAACTTTGCCAACAAACTGAAAAAGCTTTCTAATTTAGTACCCATCATTGATTGCCAATGCTTATAAAACAATCTTGAGCAGCATGGTCATGGCACTTTATACTTCCCTACATCTTTAAGCATGTTGTTTACATAACTATAATAACTAACGAATGCAAGGCAGCCTATAGTGGCTGTTGCTGTACAGATCTAGTGGTAAGTGCAGAAGTGAGCAGCTTTTTCAAAACTTGATTTTTTATTAGAATTTTTTTTACTTTTTGCTGCAGAGATTATGTAGAAGCAGCTGCAGATCTCCACACTTGAGATGTCTTTGTGGAAATTTATTTGGTTTCTGAAGGACTGTAATATGGCTTTCCTCCTTTTCGGAGAGTGGAGATGGACTTTCAGCTACGTGTTTCTATGTATGGAATGTTCCTGCTGTAGCTTAGGTCAGAACCCTGCCTGGACAACCCCTTCATGTTCTGCACCCCCTGCAATAAAAACGCATGTGATAAACTTGGGAAGGCAGGCACATGTCAAATTTTGGCAGTCTAAATTCTCTACTCTCCCCCATCCAGGACCTGATCCCATCACAATGTTTGATTCTTGAGACTGGTGCAAGTGAGAATTACAAGAACAAATACGGCAAGGGATTTCCAGGTAACCAAACAGACATCTTTGAACTTTTTACACTTCCCTTTCTGGTGACTTTGAGTTAGTTCTCACTGCTAGTTTAGTCTCATAATCAATACATTTATGGAATGAGGGCACTGTGGTAACAGCTTTATAAAACTGCACAAAACCCCCCATTGCTTTTCTGCAGAATCCCATGAAGAGCAATGTTCACCAAGGCTCCCTCATTTTAATTGCAAATCTTAAATGTGGCAAGTTTTCAGAATGGGTGTGAGATTGCACATTTAAATGTGAGCTGGGTTAAAGCTGCTGTAAAACTGGTAGTATTATCCTCCCAACGCATTCACTGCATTTGTGTTGGTGTGGTGGGGGAGGGTGAAAGACTCCTTTTTGTGGGGCTTCCAGACTCCATCACATTTATAATTGCACGGGTCCCAGGCCAGCAGTGCCAGTGGTCTGTTGTCCCTCTGGGTCAGAGATGCCTTGTGGGCTCTATCCCTGCCGTAGGATGTACACCTGGTTTTCTGGCACTGTTCTGCTTTCTACCAGCTCACTCTGTAACCACCAGCAAAGCGGCGGTACGGATGGAGGAAGCGCTTATACAGCTAAGGTTTTGTGCTGTGCCGGAAGGGGACTCAAGCTTTACCCCTGGCTCTGCCACATGCTTCCCGTGCAGCGTAAGCAATAGAGGACATTCTCAGGCATAGCCACTAATCTTGTTTCACTCATTTTTCTGACAGCTGGGGCCTGACCTTTCCAAAACACTGTGCCTTCTGACGTGCTGCCGGCAGGGATTGAACAGGGAAGAGAGAAGTCCCAGTGCTCAAGCCCCCAGTGCATGAGGGAGAGACTTTGGAAGATGGAAGCACATTTGCAAATGGTTACACCTGGTCCAGCTTCTATGAGTCGGGGCAGGAGCACCTGCAGAGTTACAGAAGAGGACACACATAGGAGCTAAATCAGTGGGATGGTGTCTCCTCTTTTGGCCACCATCTCACTCTTGCAGGTATCAGTGGAGATTCCCAGCTGAGATCCTCTGCCTCAGCCAGCAGATAGCTTGGCCACAGAACCCATTTTTCAAATCACGTATAAACAAGTGAGTGACATAAACCGGTTTGTGTGACTCACATGCTCTCAAAAAGCACTCTGTAAACAGTTTTTATGGTTAAAAATGATTATAATCTGTCAATTACAGCATGCTACACAATGGCACACAAGTGTTCCACATTTCTGTCATTTGTCACACATTGCTATGGACTGTATCACACACTGGCAGAACCGTAAAGGTCGAGAAGCTCGGTTATGATCTTGAGAGTATGAATGCATAGCAGGCAGTCACTTCATGAAAGGGGATTTTGAAAAACAGGAGAAAGATGCTGCTCAGTGGGAACAAATAAGCAGAATGAATCAACTACATACACACAGGTGGGGATGAATGACTCTAGGAAAGGACATCTGAGTTGTTATGGATTACAAATGGTGAGAAACAACACAGCCACAGAGAAGGCACATCCCATGCTGTGCTGCATCAGTAAATCTCCCCCGCAAGACTCTGCACCACTCTTTGAAGGACAACTTGGAAAAACCATGGAGTGTCCAGAGGACAGCAGCAATCACTCTAAATATGAGCCTGAATATACGAACACATGAACATAAAGGAGTGAATAGCTTCAAGATCAGACATGCTTGAACAGGGCAACAGAAATTATGTGCGTTTAAACTTTAGATCATTGCGCTGGCTTCAGCGGCGTAACAATGTAATGCTACTGCTGCAACAGATCACTGCGTGCCAAACTCTGATTTTGCTGGGATATGGAGTTTCCCTGACGATGTCAGACACATGCCTTTTGGATTTACCCTTTCACAGTTCAAACTCAAACGCAGCTCAGTGCGTGGAGAGGCTAGCCCTCCGGCAGGCCACCCCTTCTCGTCTTCAAGGAAGGTTGTTCAGACAGACAACCTGCTCCACGCTTCTTCTACTAGAAGGGTATTAATTAAATGAGCCCTGAGTCAATTGCTGTCTTTAACCTTTAAACTCTCATGTTAAGAGAACTAACACCAGACAATAGATCAAAAGAAGTTTAGTTTTTAGAGTGTGCTCATTATGAAAAAGCATGGCTCAGTTTTTAAGCAAAAATTACCAGTCTGTTTGGGGCAGCTGATAAAACCATTTGGTTGGCTCAGATCTACTTTACAGACTCCGCAGAGGGAGGGTTGTTATATTTCATGAATATGACCTTCTGTGCAACATAGGACGCGTAGCTCTTGAGATGGTAGAGGAATTAGTGAGGAGAGAAAAAGATCCTGACGCTGTGTTTGGCAAAACATTCTGTGTTTGGATCATGATCTGTGTGTGTACGCAAGTACAAGTGCATATGAATGCATGAGATTTTGTGTGGGGATGAGGGAAAAGCAATATTCACAATTCATCAGCTTAGTGTCATTTGGAAGATGCCGGATGTTTATTGCTGGGGATAGAATAGTCATTTCCTGTGGGAAAAAGACTATTAGTGGAGTAATTCCAGAAAGTTTCAAAAATTACCCTATGTGTTTCTGAAACATTCTAGAAGTTTTTAGACATTTGTAACATCATCCAGATAATCCATCAATAAAATGTATGGGCCTGTTTACACTTTATTCAGCCAAACTGCAGACTTTGTAGAACGAGGACAGTTATTTAAAGAACAAGTCATCCAGAAATCTGGCCTGAAGAGCTTGCCATAAAATAAAATTAATTACAATATGTCTTATTGTAACTAAAAAAAAAAAGTCCTATTAAAATCCAGATTCTTGAAGATGCCAAGATTTGAAGTCTATGTTCTCAATAAAAGGTTATGCAGTCTGTCTTGCCAATCCTAAGTGTTCAAAATTCATGAAATTGGCAAGAAAATGAACGTATCTCTTAAAATGGCACATTAGGTTTTGGCCTATGGATTTTTGAACTTCAGCTGCCCAGATTTTTAATCTTATTTTCACAATCATAACAATTTGAAATTAATGAAAAAAATAAAATTGCAGAAGAAAGAAGAACAGATTTTCAAGTAGCATCAGGACTGAACGGGCTGCGACTTTGTCAAGAAAGCTTTGAGTAGTAAAAGAGCCTCGTGGTAATAGGCTAAAGTGTTGGCCTCTGCAGAACAGCCAATGTGTGTATCTGGATGGATTTTACAAGCCATGCTCCACTGTTTATCTTCTAAGTGCTGCATTGGTGGAATATATCACTTGGCTACAAGTGACTTCTAAGACAATTGGTCTTACCGTCTGTGTTCCTGAGGTGCTTTTTACTGCAAAGCAGGTGCCTCCAGATAACTGCTACCTTAATTAATGTTTGCAGATCTTTAGTCAATAGTCATTAGTATTTTTTGACAACAGCTGACCAAATCAGGGCCACAATCCAGCTGACAGCTCACACTATCTACGCTGGTTGAATTCACAAAAGCGGGAGCTTTTATTGCCAATCTAGATGAACAGATGCTGTGGGGAAAATGTGCTACTGTGGCAAGAGCTATGGCCCTTATCACCTCCGATTTGCAGGCAGAAAGACAGTGGAAAGCAATGCTGGATTTCATTTTTTACTTGCTTGCTATTCTCCCTCAAGGGGGAGAGGTTTAATGCGAAGCAGTGGACCAAGGCTGCGCCTGCAGAATTTTTTTTTCAGGGGCAGTGCAACCTTTCTCTCATGCACGGGCAGATTTTAAGAGGGATCTAAACACCTAAGTAAGATGGTTGACCCCTAAAGAGATTTGCTAAAAAGATCTACCTGCCCCCCTCCCTGGGTGCCCTAAGTAAAATGCAAGCATTATTCCTTCCCTGCCTCCATCTCATACAGCTTTTAGGTGGAAAAAAGAGAGAGGAAAGAGAACGTTTGTCATGTGTTGGCCACACACAAAATGCAATTTGTTCTGCATAGGGTCATTTGTACAACTTGATCCACTACCAGCGGGTCCCAGCAATTTGCCACAGGAGCATCCATTAGCAGCAGGTGAGAATATATCTTCCACAGCTTTTAATGTCAGCCTCAGTGCCATTCCCTCAATGCCTTTCACTGCTCTGTGTGTCTGTGTGCGTGTAGGAGGGTTGTGTGTGAGTTTGTCCCAGGGGAGGGGATTTCACACGTACGTATGGGCAGGTTAATTTGCTATGCTCCTCTGCAGGTGTAGCTGCGGGTCTGGAGTACGTGCAGTATGTGAACTCGTATAAACAACGAAGGAGATATAGCCATAATCCTGACCATTCCTGGGTGGGTAACACAAAACAGACTGAAGCCTGTGCCGTGAGGGATTTTGCTTCTCTTCACTCATGCAAAATCTGGCCTGATGTGTTC
Source organism: Psophia crepitans (assembly GCA_013399095.1). Lineage (NCBI taxonomy): Eukaryota > Metazoa > Chordata > Aves > Gruiformes > Psophiidae > Psophia > Psophia crepitans. Next base: position 175,361 of record VWZZ01001827.1, read on the forward strand.
CTTACCCAGGGCAGAGGGGGAAGGTTTTGAGCTCGGAGATGCATCTGGTGGTGAGGAGGGAGGCAAGAGGAAGGAGGGACACAGCGGTCTTGGCGCGGAGCAGTTCTCACATTACACGGCATGAACTAAAGGCTGCCACGCAAAATGGACCAGCAGCTGCGTCTTTGTTTTTGTAGGGGTTTTGTGTACAATTAGAGCTCGAACCAGCAGGCCCTGCGGACTGAGCCGGGCTGTTGCAGCCGCGGGACAGCCTTCTGCTCTCTCTTTGCACGCACCCATAGTCACAAATTCTGCCCTTAGCTTGGCTGAGTAAGGTACGCCGGCCTGCCTAGGAAGCGGTTCGCTGTTGGCCAGGCATCGGGGGCAGTGCACACTGCTTCTGCTGAGGCTCAAACCTGCAGCTGTCTGTCCTGCACCCCTGAATTCCTCCACTGGCCTTTGGTCCGAAACAAAGCTGAGCCCTTTCAGAGCTGCTACGTGACAACTACTGCTCCTTACGCTTTCCCTTAAGAGTTTTCAATGAACTTCTTCATTTCCAGCACCACAGCAAAATGTGCAAATATCTGTTTTCTTCATTACTTGTTGTTTAGTAGTCTTCTGCCAGCCACAGAGGGGCAGGCAGTACCTGGATGGCACAAAAGCCTGCCTGTGCAATAACTTTTGGAACAAATTTGAAACAGCAGAGTTGATTTCAGATCATAGTACTTGGTGGTGTCTGTATGAGGTATGTTTGTCCTAGTATGAGGTCCTCCCAAAGCTGGTTGTCTGTGAAATCGCACCCTCCCAGTGCCCTGCTCAAAGGCAGGGAGCTGTTCGAATGTGTATGAGAGGTGATCAACTTTGACTATATAAGCAATAACTTTGGTACACTGCAGCTGCTCCAGCACAGGAGCTGGGAAAAGGTAGTGTCAGCAGAGAAGACCTGACCCAGAAGCCTTCAGTTCAGCCCCTTATCCTGCTTTTGTCTGGCAGCATTAGCTCGGTCCCACTGCTTTCCTCTTCAGCCCTTTGTCTGCCTTGGGTCTGTGGACACCTTAAAGGAAGGGCTCTGCCTCTTATCTCAGTTTTTTGGCATAGCAGACCTCAAGACATACCTTATAATGCTAGTAATAATAAACACGCATTAGCAAGCTATTAACAGGATCTGAAATGTTATGCTGACCTACAACAGAAGCCCAAAGGAGCCACATCTATGTGCATCATTTCCAGTTCTGGTCCTGCAGAGGTCTGTCTTTTTGCAGTCTTCAAAAAGAGTACAGGTAGGGTAAGAGCAGAGGGAAGAGCTGCCTCACTCTGGAGGGTGCAATGTCCAAGTCCCCCAGGGCTGAATCTCACCTTCAGTAGCATCCTTCAGCACTTTGGGAGAGCCTGCATTCACCAAGACTGGGAAGGAGGTTATCCTACACCAGGATGTAGGTGAAATTTAGCCCTCTCTTTTCTTGCTGATCTCTGCTGGTCATGAGCTACAGCAGCGGCTGCTACATCTACTGTAGCTCATCCAGGAGGCAGTGATGGGATCTGAGCATTATCTCTCTCCTAGTTGGTCAGGCAGAGCAGTACGACTTGGCACACATTGGAAAAGCCTGGGAAACATACTGCAAGTAGTTGGCCCATCCACAATGCCAAAAGGGTGAACATGAAGCGGTGCTGCCATGCCAGCCCTGAGAAAACAGACCCAGTTGCCCATATTGGACATGGCAGTGCATCCCTCAAAACAGCACTATTGTGCCTGTGAAATGGGCTGGCCCCCCATTTGGGTGAAGTTCAGCCCTTGTGGGAGCACATATGCCATCTGTGGTACCTAAGTAGCTCCATCAGTATCTGGCTTGGAGAGTCCTGCCCCGGGCAACTATTTGCAGTACCCTTTTGTGACAGTCCAGGCCTTGGTGGGATTTCAGCACCATTCCCTGTCTGCTGCATGCTCCTGAGTTTGCAAGAGCTCCCTTTGTTAGTGCCAGCAAGACCCCGCACTGCAGTAATGACAAAGCAGGAGTTACGCGTAAAAGTGCGTTTTATGAGAAGCAATTACGGAGCTGAGCAGATCTGTGTGAGAGGAACTGAGTAAAACATTACTAGGAAAGGTCTACTGTAACTGTCGTTTTGAGAGAAACGGTATGGCTTTGGCCCCTGCCAAATTGTTTAATTTTCCCTAAAATTGGCAACACATTGGGAAGGGGAGTGGGAGGCTGTATGAGAATCCTCATTTACTAGAGAGCTCTCTATCTATCTCCTGAGATTTGTGAAACCTTGTAGCTTGTTCTCTGTTAATGTTTTATAGTCCTGAAAAGCTCTTTTCGATTAGAATAAATGATGGCCTCCTCCACCATGGCAAGAACAGATTGTTATGTAGTTCTCCGAAAGGACCTGACTGAATTGCACCACGAAAGATGAAACAGCACGGCATTTCTTTTGAAGCAAAACTAGTTATGCTCCACGTCTATGTCTTTCATTTAGCGGAAGAAAGAGAGATGAATAATAGATGGTCCCCTGGAAATATTGTTCCACCAGCTCTTAGTCAGAATCAGGCAATGCTAATACACTAAGAACATTCAAGATTATTTTATTTAATCTCCATAACGATACAGTAATTTCAGCCTAGTGAGAAGCAATGGCAACTTCCCTCTTTCCCCCATAAAGACCTTGAATCTGTAAGTGAAAGGAGGTCTCAGCCATGTCCCAAGGCAACAGATAAAGAGCCTTTAGCTTCCCTGTCATTCTGTAGAAGTGTCAGATAACCAGGACATGATATAAAGCATTGTGATTAGGAAACAATATACCACTGAGGTGTTTCAGGATGCAAGGGACCTCTTAGAAAAAAAAAAAAGGTGCTTTGGAAATAAAAAGTAGATTAGGGTAGTTGAGAGCCAGTTAATCATGAATATCAGTGACAGCAGTAAGACAATAAACCTTGTTTACTGCAGATGTTTTTGGTTTTGGGTTGTCAGATCTCAAAGGAAGGGTGAAAGAACAGGGCCATACTGTGTAAGGCTGCTACCCACAGCATCCCGAATCCATGTTTCTCAATTATCTTCCTGATATTAAGATTTAATACCTGTAAAAGTCCACACCAGCCCCAGAGCTCATCCCAACAAAGTAAATGAAAACAGGTGCTTGGATGTACCAGAGTGTTTGGTAAAAGCTTAGCAGTCAGGCCTAAAATGACAGCTTCATTACACAGGCACTAACTCACACATGCACTCTACCGTAGAAGTAGATATGAGAAAATAGGTACGTTTCCTCCTTCCTAATTTTGACTCTTAGAACAGATCAGTCCACTGCCATACCCACCAATTCATCTGAAATAGAATGTTTAAAAATAGCCTGCAGTGCATTTCCTTTCTGCCCAATGTGAATGCAAACCAGATGTGTTGCATGGCAGAGCATCACTTTGGCTGCTGGTAGTTGCGAGCCAAATGGTTCTTCATTGTTTGGTGTCTAAGAGGTCTGCTGCATTTTGCCTCGTGCCTTGTGGACTGCAGCACTCCTCAAAATATGCAACCTTGCCCAGTAACAGAAGATACTGAGCAGTCTCAGATCTGCTATTTCACTGCCTTACAGCCCACTGGACCACTGAAGAGCATCATACAGCAAGGACAAAGCAGAACTTGATCTCTCAGATCTAGAGCCATGCCACAATTATTTAACTTCTCCACCATCACTGGTGCTGGGCCAGTAGAGCAGAGAGTCCGGACATCCCTCTAAGGGCGGCGGCGTTTTGGAGATCGTGTGTTGTCCCGAAAAAAGAGGTAGAATCCCTGCCTCTTGCAGTGCACAAGGACCATGCAACGGCACTTGCCTCTGCAGTAGGCTCCACGTGCACTGCATCCAGTAATTTCCCTGCAGTTTCAAACTAGAAACTTTCCAGAAGACTTATTTCATTTTAAAGGGTTGTCATGGGGTCCTGCCCTCACCATGAAGCAGCAGAATAATTTGCGCTGTGGCTGAAAATATCTTTGAGTTGTCTGCAAATGGCATCATGGCAGAGTTGAACTCAGACATAAAGAGGATACAGCTCCCTGGGGTGTCCCAGCAAGTGGTCACATGCTGAGTTTGGTACAGGAGATACCATCACATGCAATCCTTCATTTGACCTCCCTCCTCAGATACAAGTCTGGCAGTGACCCAGTCCCATGCATTTGTGCTCTGTAGCAAGTCGTCTATCTGTAACAAACCCTGTATTAACATTGGCATTTTCCACTCTGAAGCAATGGCATTAACCTATTCAGGAGCTGATTTCATGCAGGACACTGGGAATAAAGCACAACTAATGTAATCAATCTTGCATTTCTAGCTGAGGCAGTGCTTATGCTGCTTTTTGCTAACAGCAGCAGCTCTACAGAACCGGTATGTATAGTATCCTGCTGCAGAGAAAAGCAAACTGGCAGGAGAAGAAAGGATTGTTCCTGGCATCATTTCCCCACCTACACAGCAGAAGGCAGAGCTGAAGCCAAGCAATTATACTAAATTTATTACAGTAATGACAATAGTGAAGGGCAAAGCCAAAAAGTCTTTCTGGACAGGGCTGACCAGCAAGAAGGGGTGTTTCTGCCAAAAAGATTGCACTCAGACCTATGTGTTCCCCACGTGTGTGTGTGTCCCCTTGCATCCGTTCTCCTACCTCAAGGGTCTGCCTTTTTGCCTGGTGAGCTGCAGCCAACCTTGCAGTGCGTACCCGATGCCTGCACCCTCCCCGAGCAGCACTGCGGGGACTGCCCTCCCTCCTGGCCACAGGGCTGGCGCCCTGCCACTGCCACAGCAATGGGGTGGCAAACCCTTCACAGCTCCTCTTCCTCCCTACCGCCGCACTCCTCCGAGCATCAGGGTCCGGACTCCTTCTTCCCCCAGCCCAAGCAGTGACTGCTACCTGTGGAGAAGTTTCCTGGCCAGAGACATAGGAGGTGATGGTGTGAAGGTCATTCCTGCAACCTTGCTTTGTGCAAGCCAAGGCTGCTAAATGTAATGAGGCTCCACGAGTGGCTGAGGAACTGAGGGTTGGACCCATGCTATACACAGGACAGTGAAAAAACAGCCATGGGAGCAGACAACATTCAAAATGAACAGCTGATTTTGTGTATTTATGCACAAAAATTGAAATTAGCAAAGATCTGGAAAGAAGCAATCATTCTCTATTAAAAACAAACAAAAAAAGAAAACAAAACCAGAAACAAACACAAACAAACAGGCCCTGCAGCTGGTTGAGGTTCAGCCAAAGGGTGAACAAGTCTCCGACATTCAAAGCTCACAACTTTGCGAAATGTGATTCTCAGACTTTGGCTAAACTGACAATTGTCAAATGTCAATGAAGTGCAACATTGCCTTTTTTGTTTTTTTTTTTCCTGAAGGAAGCTGCTAGCTAACAGTCTATTACATTCAGTGAAGCAATGACAGAAAAACAGCCTAACTGAAATGTCAGGATCTGATTTTGTTTACATTTATTTAATCCATTTTTAGCGATGAAAGCCAGAAAGGAATGTCGTCTAACAGTGAAGATGCATTGTCTGCCTATGTATTTTAAACAATATTTCTTATCATAAACTTTAAAAAACCCCAGCACCTCTGGAATTGAGAGGTTCTGGAATGATTTTTGCTTTGTTGTATCTTTATGCAACCATACGTACTACCCTTTATTTATGACTTTTGTCCCCTTTCTTCTGGGATTTTCATTAGTACGTGCTACCCTTTAAGAGAGGACAGCTGCCTCTCAAGCTGTGGGACTTCATCCTTCGTGCTGCCACAGGTTTCCTCTGTGATACTGAGTAAATCACAGAGGCCTCTGTAAGAGGAGCTGCTAGCACTCAGAGACTGTGAATTCATCCAAGCAAGGCACAATATTTGTAAACAGTCACCTACGATGTTTTTATTGACTCATAGTTCGTAAAATGGGGCTGGCGAGTATACTTCCTTAGTTTTCTCCAAGGCTTGTGATGGATGCGAGCGGAGGCTGCTGTGTGTTGGTATGTGTTAGTGGAGGATGACTCTGTTACGGTTTCCTTCGTCTCACGCCATACAAACTGGGGCCCTAGCTGGTCCTGCAGCGCGCTTTGCTGACACCAGCAGCGATATCGCAAACCTCACAGCACCAGCCCGATCGCAATGCAGGCTAGCAGTCTGAACAGAATCATCGTTAACGTCTGCAGCAACGTCCTTCTCTACTTGCAGGTCTGGATATTCCCACGCCCGCACCCCAGATGCTTTCAAAGGTGAAGGTGAAGTCTCCTCCATAGCACAGCTTTGTGTGGTACAGCTCAGGAATATATTCCCCCATCTTGCAAGCTGAACAACCTCCCCAGGATCTAAGTACCGCTCAGCATGCAGCCCAAAGGGCTGGCATGCACCGCAGTGACATTTCAATCACAGTCGCCATTTCCCCTTCAGACTGAAGCCCATTAGCTGCTAAACTAGGCTACTTCCCGGCGCTCAGCTGAAGGAAGCACTTTGTTGGAAGTATAATCAATCTTACCACAAAACTCTGGCTGCTACTCTCTCAGGTGATTAAACAGTCACATGGGAGAAAAATGTCACAATTCAAGGGCTGCTCTTAACCCAGCTAGGACATGAAAAATGAAAAGTGTCACTATATTACTTTGACTCCCTTACATCACCACCACCAAAAAGGAGCCACGAAGTGCAGCCCCTCTGTGATGGACTTATGCATAATTCAAAACACGAGCTGCCTTCAGGAGCAGATCTCTGGGTCCGAGTCTGCTGAGAATGACAAGCAGCACGAGCTTCAAGGTTTCTCAAGGAATGAAAAGGGAGATCACTAACGGTGCGAGAAAATGAAGCACAGGAAAGACTGAGGTTGAGATCACACAAGGGAAGTCACAAATCGACAACTGTAAAAGCTCTGTTAGCGAGCGAACATGCCCAGAAGCTCTCATGGTTTTACAGAGATCTCTAGATTTGTGGTCCTTCTGCTACACAGTCTTCTTATGCTTTATGAATATTCACCATAACCGGCTCCCCATAAGAATGGAACATAATACTCTTTATATTAGCAGATTTTAAAGCTGTTAGATTTCAAATGGCCATTCCAAGATTTAAAATGATCATTCCAAAGTTTCTTCTATTTTTACGTGGAAGACCAGAGAGGCTGAGCTGCAACCGGCAAGGTAGAGAGCATTTTTAATCCTGAACTCATCACAAGGTAAACAAAGGCCAGTGTAGCTGAACTGCCTATTAGTTTTCAGTGAAAACTAGAGTCAGTGTGTAGGTAACAAGTTGTTTCAACTCTGTTGTAATTAAGAAATCTGCGTTCACCCAAAGTCACCAGAAGGGAGATATTGAATTTGCTAAAGCTTCTCTCTTGATGAGATTGGGATATGAACTAGTCACCTTGGGGTAGCGAGTTACCATGGTGCAATTGGTGACATTACTGGTTGGGATACACTTTCTTCCTGAGGGGTTGGTGGAGGTCAGTAAAAATCCCAGCAGTTGAACAAGCTTATTCTTAAAAAACCTGTGGTTAATTTCTAGCTTGAATTATTTTCAGCTCACTCCTACACGACACAGTGTTTCTTTGCCAGATCTGAACACCCCAGATTTTCTCTTATATGACCTGTCATTACACAAGTGTCATGGTCACGTCATTTGTCTAATCTTTCCCTAGTGACTGACATTTTTAAGTCTTCCTCTGTAGGGCAAGTATTTACATGACTTGAACACCATTTGTAAGCCGTATTTTTTTAAAAAAATTGTCAGTGTTTCTGATAAGTGATTATTTTGGAATAATTATCAGAAATTTTTTGTCGTTATACTATCACCATTTGTAAAACAGAGTAATGTATGAAAATTAATAGATGAATGAAATGTAAGTGAACATCAGACAGTAGCGCTGGTGTACCCATTTAAGATCAATGTGCATTGATCCTGAAAGTATCAGTAATAGCCCTGAGAAGACATTGCAGACAATTTGCAAAAGCAAAAGCAGAGCGTAACTACCTATTACTCTGCAGCTTGAGGAACTTGCTAGGTATCTGTAAGGGGTAAGTCAATTCAGACACCAAATTTTTCCTTAAATGCTGACATATTTACATGTCATGCTTGCTGTAGCTCAGTCCTGTTTGGGAAACATCAGAATATTTTTTTGTTTTCTTTGCCTTGAGCCCCCTCTCAGGCCAGCTTCTGTGCAGCTTAAGTGGCTTCAGGGAACTGATACTGCCCCTGAGTCACAGCCAGTGAATCTGCTTCCTGGGCTTGTAGCAGTTATCAGAGTACACTGACAGAACATGTGTTTTTACTCCTCCCTCCAAATTTGGAGAAGGAAAAACTGCACACGCTAAACAGTCAATTAGCAACAATTAGGAAAATTAGAGGGTGGCTTGAAAAGCTGCTTCTCTGAGAGATCTCCATTAAACTCTACTGAGAATTCAAATACGTGGAGCTAGCAAGCATCAGAGAGGTTGCTAGCAATGTTCTTGAACCTTAATGTTTTAAAAAAACAGAGTATTTGTTGGCGTTACTGGCCAGATACCATTTTATAAAGCAAAAGGAGAATTTTGAGGTATTTTTCTGTTAACTGTCTTTGAAGAAAAGCCTCTGTGTGCCAATGCATTGATTGGCTTTTTGATTCTGAAACACAGCCTTTCTCTGTGCACAGAATACACGCACAGCTGTGCATCCTGAAAATTACATAGCTGAAGGAGTTTGCAAAAATTCTACTGATAACCTTCAAAATCTATTAATACTATCACTAAATCAAAGTCTCCAAAACGCAGGGTAGGCTGACAAATGTCCATGAGGCAGTGGCTGGAGTGCACCGAGGGCTTTTGAACAAAGCAGCAGGAGAGAATTCAAGGACAGAGAGCCACTTTGCAGCGTTGGCTGCACAGGCAGAGTCCCTCCAGCCCCTGGGGACACTGAGGAAAAGGGGGTGCACAGGATCTCAGTGTCAGTGAGGAGCATGCATTCAGCATGGCTGGATGGCAAGAGGATCTGCCTGCAGAGGTGCCCTTAGAAATGCAGCATGGTCAAAGAATGAATGATTTCATTCATAGTCCAGCCCCTCCGCAGGGAGGAGAGTTGCTTCAGGATGTCCTGCAAGTCACAGGCAGACTGCAAGTACCTGTGGCATTGGTGAACAGATTCTTCCTGCTTTCTTCCAGTCCAGAAAGGATCAGACATACCCTGCTCTCCTGTGCATGGCAAATAGAACCATCTCTTCCCAGTTTCCTGGAATTTTCCTGGCTACTTAATGATGGTACTTTCCTGGCTACTTAATGACATTTCTCTCTTGCAAGTATGAGCTCAAGTCTCTCCAAGCCCCTGTATCAACACAGCAGGAAGGCTTTTGTCTCTCTTATCCTGTGCTCTTTAATTCATAAAACCTTAACAACACATCACTAGTTTGTTCCCTGACCAGCACAGACTAGATACAGAAATGATCACACTTCCATTTCCCTACAGTTGTCTCTCTCACTCTGACACACTTCATTTCCCTTGCTAAGGCATTATTGATTTCACACTGCTAACTGTTCTGCTAATCACACCCCCAACCCAAGAAATGTTATCTTGAAATTACAAAGATGTCTTTAAAATCCTGGCTATCTTGAAATTGTTAGCCATTGTGACTTTCCTGATATAAACATGCTCCTTAATTCCCATGTCCTGCGATGATAAAAGATGCTTGGGTATCATGTACCTGCCGGGCAGAGCCACTGTCGGACAGAAATGCAAGAGAATTCATCACATAGGCAAGGTGTCTTTAAGCTGGGTAGGCAGGAGTGATGCACAAACACCTAATCCTTACCTCCCACAAATCCATGCTCTTGGGCTGTCTCTGCCTTTAGAAAGAAGAACCAAAAGTTGCAGGAGCTGAGACAATAAACTGAATGCAGGGCAAACTGATGCAGTGGTCCTTGGGCCAACAATGGGAGAAGTGTCAGCAGGCCACAGAGGGAGATACCTTTGAAAGCATGAGTAGAACTCAAGCAAGTAGGGGAGCCTGCACAATAAAAACTGCTGAGCTGACCTCTGGTTCCCCCAAGAAGCCTTGCTGAGGGCATCCTTCAGAGCAGGACAAGATCAGCTGGGAAATGAGAGAGCTGAAACTCCTCCCAAAATGCACACAGCATTGCCAAGGATGGGCAATACTGGTCTTTTCTTCCCTTGATTTACCCTTAGGATTGTTGTTCCACCCCAGTAAGAAGCCGCATGCGACCTTGAGGGTCAAGAATGAGGACAGCGAGGGTCCCTGTCTGTGAGACATGGATCTTCTGCTCTGACTGGACATCATTACTTATTTACTTTTTAAAATATTAAACAGGCACTGGTGCTAGTTCATGCATCCTGGGTGCTTCTGAACGGTGACCGAGAGACTGAGCAGTTTTTGCCCTTCGTTGGGATTTTGGACTAGCCCCTGCATAAGTATCATATCAAAATTACAGCTCTATTTATCTGAAAACTAAGAAAGCATGAAGGGGGATGAAATAATTCAAGGACTGCAAACAATTCCCTCCATAGGGAGAATTATGGTCCTCAGCTTGCCTGTCCTGTCAAAAAGGCTTATCCAAAGCTGAGCTGATTACAGTGTGTGTGCACCTTTGTGAGGGGAAAATACGCGGCACAGAAGAGCTTTTTAATCCAGGAGAGAAAGGTGTAAACGAATGAATGGCCAGAATACAAACACATACTTCCAAAATCAAAGTAGGTGGCTCTGTTTAGAAGAGAAACTAGAGTAAGGGAAAAGGCAAACACTGTCTCCCTCTCAGTCTTCATACCTCAGACAGCGGGGCTCTGGAATAAACCTTAGTCAGGAAGCTACTCTGTGTCATGTACGTCATAGAGCACCCCAATGCTCTGCTAGGTCTTACAGAGCTATGGACCTGAGAGCCTTTATGCCAGGGAAAAGTCAGGCCATTTCATTCAAGCTGAAAAACTGAATTAATTACCTAGATTAATTTAGTATAGTGAAAAGCATAAGTTTCTCTTCTTGAGATCCAGTTCCAGTAGCTGTACGCTGGCTTCTAGTTACCACCTTAGAAGATTCAAGTCATCTTTTATGAGCTTGGAGTCTTGTCTTTTTTTTTTCATAAAAGAAAGGATTTTGAATGAGCTCGATACTCTTTTTTCTCCTTTGATCACATGAATTAATTGACTGTTAAAAATTGTAAAATTCAAATCTCTTTCAGGAATTCCATAGAAATGCTGAACTATGTCATGAATCATGCTTAAGATCATAGCTTCATACACTCCCCACAATGCAATGTGACTACCAAGCCAGTATTGATTTCCTTTCATCTCAAAAACTGAAGCAATATTCATTGCCAAAATAAAAAGCTGCCTGAGTTATGAGAATGCACTGCCAGCAAGTTCCAGGATGAAGCATAGATATAAAAAAGTGGGGGAGGGGGTAGTGCAAGCATATGTAAAAAAGCTGAATATACTCTGCGAGAAGATATATATTAAAATAAGGCTTTCAAAATAACACAATACAGAAGCAAGGGTAATAGTCGGATGTCACAGTACCACCGATCTTGTCCAGAGCTGGAGGAACCTTGCCTCTGGTTTAGCTTAGAGCAGCCCTGAGTGGCGGCCAGCCATGTCCTGCTGGATTTGTTCCTGCCCATTTTAATCTTTCATTTTGTCTCAGTTATATTGGAGAGGGAGGGCAGAGATGCGAGACAGGACGAGACAGGACAGGCTGTAAATAAGCAGACATTACACTGCCCAAATACAATGCATAGGTATTTCTCCCTTGCTGCTTTCAAGAGCTCTCTAATTGCCGAACAATGGTCATGCTCAGGCTCTTGAGTTTAATGTGTACCTCCTCCTGAGTCTGGTACATCATATAACATTTTAATGTGAAAGATCAAGATGGGATTCACAGTGCTCACTCTCCAGGAAACTGGGCTCCCTGCAGTACAAATAGTAAAGGTAGACAGTGTGCCTGCTGCTTGTAAAGCGATCCACAAAAAGGCAGTGCCTGCTCCTCTCCATGGTCTGCCTGGGGAAGAAAAGGGCAGAAGCCCTTAGCAGGAGATACTCTAAAACCACCTACCCATCTCCAAGCTATGCACCATGACTCAGTGCTTCCTTGATTTCATGTAGCCTGAACATGACCTGAGACACAAAGGCTCCTGTCTTTGCTTAACTTAGTACCTCGTAACAAAAAAGACATCTTTGGTTCCAAACAGATCTGAATTCCTCAAAGAAAACAGTTCTCTTTCCTCAGTAAGAGGTTTCTCCTAACACTGCCCCGTCCCAGTGAAGCAGGCTTTTTCATTTCAGAATTCTTTCATCACCTGCCATGGCATCTTCTAAGGCTGTCTGCCCTTTCCTGACAGAGAGCCAGAGCGGTCTCTGTCCAGGTACTGTCTGCAGTAGATTGGCATCACATGTGTTCTCCCCAAACTAGCTGCCTCATTGCATTGCTATTGATTCCGAGTTGGATTTCTGCAGCAAATCTATTGCATTTCCATTAACAAAACTGCAAATGATGAAAACGCTCATTTGTATCATGCCAGCTCTGCATCACAATTAACCTGCTACTCAGCCTCCAGCAAGCCAAATTCTGCCTTCTCATCTGTTGCAGAGGACGCTCCCCGAGGTTTCTCTGCACCTGAAAGTTAGGCACTACAAATCTGAGATGGACTGCTGTGTATGTTGATTTGCAGTGCATGAATAGGAAATAAAACATTTCACTTAGATATACAATGCATACTGAAAGATGCACTGCAGTCCCCTGCAGTGGAAATCCAAACCCTGGGTTTTGTTGTGACATCAATTTTTAATCAGTTTTGCTTAGAAACTTATGATGCAGTACAGTCCCAGATGTCATTTTTAATAAATAAACAACGGCCACATACTCCATATACCTATTGTATTTTCTATACTCACGTATGCGTATGCATACAAATGAGGAGGAAGACCATGCAGAAGTTCCATGTAGCATGAATACATAACTTATTCTCAGTCAGGTTTACAAAGTAAAATGAAGCTTTTAAAAAGGAATACACCTGCGGACTACTATTTTGCACAAGAAATTCTGACTGTTATTGAGAGAAAATACTTCAGGAAATATTGCTTTTTCTCCATCATGTTTTATACATGATGCATAGTGCACAAAATAAAAAACCACACCCTGTGGGGCAGTTTTGAAAGCCTTGAATTTGGGCTGCCTGTCCAAAGGAAATGCAGGATCAATCAGTCCAGTCCCCTGCATGTTAAAGAGCAATGAATGTAAAAAAGGAAGATGGTAGATATACAAAAAGAGAAACAAAACAATAAATCTGTCAGAACAAACTGTGTGCTTGTTGAGGGCATTTTAAAGACGGTGTGACGTAACTGGACTGGGGAGAGGAAGTCTCAGTTATCACTTTAGAAGGCTTAATGGACCTAAACTCCCTAAAAATTATAGCATCTTATGGATCTCACCCCACCAGTCCCAACCCCACTTCACTCTGAGTGTTCCTGCCACAAGTAAGTACATCTGTAAGCCACCATGACCTTTGGGACAGCAGAGAAAGAAGTGTTTCAGGGAAATACAGACTGGCTGGCTCAGTGCAGTGGCACTTGCTTTATTGCTGCTTGTTAATGGAGGCGCAGTTGTGTCTCCAGGGCTTACTGAGATCAGCATCTCTTTATTACACTCTTGAGTTAGGCTCAGAACTTGTCTGGTATCTTAACCGTGTTTAATTATAAGTTCCCTGTGACAATTAATTAATTCACAGGACACATCAAAGAAAAGTCATGGCTTTCAAAACGAATCTTAAAATCGCGCAGCAGACATTTAACTTAGAAAGTGAATTGCAAGGTTTGTCTCTCTATACACTCATTGGAGAGAGACTCACTCCTGCGAGACTCACGCTGGGCATTGCCTGGTGGAGGTCTCTTCCTTTGTGCCGAATAGGAAGCTGAAGGCCACGCAGCTTCCTAATGGACGCACTTCAGTCAGGTGTCTGAAGCTAATCAACATCAGTACTCTACCAGAAACGGAGCAAGAGCAGTGTCTGCTTTAAGGTGCTCTCCTTCTGCATCTTCAAGCTTTGGGGAAAAAGCAATCTCCTTTGTGGTGCTGTGCTGCACAATAACAGTGAGCTTAGAAAAGGCTGGTATATAGCCTCTGCTGTATCATCTGCCCTCCCCTCCCGTGAGCACCACCCCTTGCAGCTCTCTGAGACATCCATGACCTTGACATTTTCAGAGGCTGCCAGGCATGGACTCAAACCTACAGTGCTCTGATGGGGATTGGAACTGCAGAGCATGGGTCAGACTTAGGCTGTTTCAAGAAAAAGAACAGCATGTGAAGCTGCTATGAACAATCCTTTACTGTCCATAACTCAAAGCCTTCAACTGGGCTGCAGCACCTGTAACTGGAGGGAAATGCACTCCCCACCCTGCCACAGAGGTGAAATACAGACCTTCAGAGATCACTGCGCACAGGAGAAGGGACATCAAATGCAGAGCTGAGAAAGAACAAGCAGAGATGTAAACAAGGAATGTTTACAGTATGATACGAAAACAAGGGACAGGCTAGCTTTTTTTCCATTTTTCCCATTCCTACCTCTAAAAAGACACAAGAAATTCAGCCATTGTGACCAGCTAACTTTGGAGGGGAGCTGAGACCATTTTCTAAGTAAATGCCCACCACCCCTCCTCAAAGGCACTCTTAACACTTTTTCCACAGCAGCCGTTGCTGATGGTGGCCCAGCACAGCTGACGTGGCGGCAGAAATCAGAAACACACAAAGGGAGCAGTCCCAGTCATGGGTGGCTGACAGTAATGCACAGCTTTTTCTCCACCCTACCATGTGTTTCCAAGTGAGGGCCAGCACTGATGAGGTAGGAGGGAGCCCTGCAGAGGTCCAGTGCTGCACCCACCTTCCCACCTCTGCCTCTTACGGCCGGCAAATCTCAGTGGGTGCGGAAGTAAGGAGATGCAGACATGCCTGTTGGTTCCCTGATGGACACCAAGCATGGTGGGAGGCATGCACACAGCACCCAAGATGGCCAGGGAAGCCAAAGGCGGAAAGGATGCAGGGGCAGCACGGCTGTGCTGCCAGGGAGGTGCGTCCTCTGCAAACTGCTGTCTGATGGGCCTTTTGATCTGCTCGCAGAAAGCCACTCCAGCAAAGTCCTCGTGCTGTGGTCTAAGTCCTGCTCTGCCTCTTGTGTGCCTCATGGCACCTGACCAAGTCAGAAGAGATGTCATCCCAAAGCCAAGGGCTCGGGCACCTCTGCTTTGGGGCAGAGCCGCAGCGCAGGAAAACTTCACTCCTTTGGCAGAGCTGTCACCTCAGAAAGGCAACGCCACATTGGCCTTGGTGGGTGATTTTGGGGGAAGTCTACTTAAATGGAAAGAGAAGGCAGTGGGAAGACCAGTAAAGAGGGGAGTGGTTGGTTTGCAGATGTGTAAACGCAGTTATTACAGAAACACTGTTTTGACTGTACTACAGAGCTGCATCTATTACCAGCTTGGGTAAAGGGTGGAATTGTATTTAAAAGTGACGGTGTAGGAAGAAGTAAAATTTAGCTCCCAAACTGTGTTAGCACTTTCACAATCTGCATGTCTTCTCAGAGGGAGGGAGATTGTAGGTTAGTGTGTAATATTATATCCTGCTTGTAATGAAATCTTCTCTGGTGTAATTATGCTAAGATTGACACGCTCCCTAAATATGGGAATGCTTTAAAACATTCACCTTTCCTTTCTCTTTCAGCAAAGGAGGAATGTTGTTACAATATAAAAAGGAAACCAAAGAGAAAGGAAGATATAATTTCTGTATTGATAAAGGGCAAAGTACAATAATAGGAGTGAGACCAGTCTTGAATCTAATGCACCAGACACAATTACTAGGATTGTCTCTCTTCTGCTTTCTCGCCCAGGCTCCAGGAGAAAGAAGAATCAATTAGCTCTCAGCAGACTATGACCTTGAAGGATACAGCTTTAAGGGGAATATGCTGAGTAAGACAGAAAAGAGAGGAGAAGAAAAGGATTTGGAAACTCATGGAAGGGCCTGGTTCAGAAACAGTACATCAGCCACAGAATATGAGATGTGTCAGTTCTTTTTCTATTTCTGCACTGGAAAAAATATTTATCAGCACAAAAGGGGCTTTCTGGGAACAAGTTACCTCACTCTGCCTGAAATGGAAAAAAGGGCACTGAAAGGCAAAAGAAGGGACAATCCAATTTGCAGATGCTACTTTGCAAGCCATCTCTCTCAGAATTTTATAGCTGTCAAAGGCATTCATAAAAAAAATGTTATCACTGATGCAATCTATCAACCTCTCCAACAAATCTTGCTCTACATAAAACACAATGATATGTTTGAAATGCAGCTGTTTCAAAAACCCCAAGACAGTGCTTTTAGAGCTGACCAAAAAGTTCTTTAAATGCCTCTGAATTCTTCGGCAGATCTTCTGCAGTGTACCTTTCCAGCTATATATCCTTTTTTTTTCCTTTGCAGGGAATTGCAGTCCCTTGCCATAGTCAGAATTACACACCACAGTTAGAGTAAATACTGCCTACACAACCTTCTCCCTCAGAGCAACCCAAACTTGACCTGCTGCCATTTCTCCCTCTCCTTTTGGTCTTAAAACACATTTATCTTAAGAAAATTAAGGCAATGGTAAAAAAACCCAAACAAACACAACAACTCAACCCAATCACCTGATTTCTGGACAACCATTTATTTCCCAGATATGAGCAGATATGAATGCAGACAATGGCTTTTTATCAGTGACTGCTCCAAAGAATCTCTTTCTCCCCCCCCCATTTACTTCAGAGATTAATTTAGCAGGTTATTGATAAAGGCTTCCCTCACATGTGGAAATTCAAGAGGATGAGGGTTGTCTGGGCATAACTAGCTTTTGGTTGCTTCTCCTTCTTGCACAGAAGAGGTTATTTTGACTGCATGGTGGTCCCTGATCACTTTATAAAGCAAAAAGTGCTGTCACTTACAATATCTGCACTATGAAATAGATTTTCTGTATCAGAAATAAATAAATAAATAAAAATCACCCAATATAGTTCTATATAACTGAAAAGGTGGTTAAGTGTCCCAGTAATTCAAGTAATGATGTCTTACCTCCCACAAAGCCCCCCGTCATTTTACTGTACGGCAGTGTTTCTCTATTAGACTGCTTCTATCAGACAAATTACTTTTAGTCCAAAGGCTAGTTGCCATCCAAGCAAAAAGCAGCAGGGCTTCTACAGGAATACTTAAAATTTTCTTTCAGTGGTTTTGGAATTGCTGTTCAGGACTGACTCTCAGTTGGAAGGACCTCCACTGAAATCACTGCAGTTATGCTCATTTTCACCAACAAGGTGTTTGGCCCACAATGTTAGATTTAACCCAATTGCCATGTATCTATAGTGAGTCCAGTCCTAGTGCGGCGAAACTCAGCAGTGAACTTCTGGTGGCTTCAGGGCTTGAGGGTGAGTGCCAGTATTTACCACCTACAAGGTGCCCATCCTGCGGCATTACTGGGAAGGCACAGGGGAGAGTAAATGAGATGGGGTCCTTCAAGGCAATCCGCAAGGAATAAAGTTGCTCATTCTGATCACTGCAGCTTTCCAAAGGAAACCTCAGCCCTGTGCTCCTGGCACAACAGCACGCTACCTTCTCTTTTACTAGAGTTGCAGAATTTTACAGGGCTCAAGAATTGCTGGCTTGATCTGATCCAGATTTGATGGGTTAAAATGATGAATGTCAAAGAAATTACACTTCAGCAATGCAGTATTTTGATGCCTTATTATTGCTACTAAGAAAATAATCCGTGTACTCTGGATACTCTTTGCTTCAAGGATGAGCAAAGGCTAATTTGGAAACTCACCCCTCCTGCATCGGCAAGAATGCTTTCCTGAAATGCCTCACAAAAGTCAATGAGGCAATGTCTGAGAAACATGTTCAACAAGAATCAGCTCCTGGAGGAGAGGAAAGATGCAGAGAAATGTGTTCTGTGCTCTTAAGAGAAAGGGAAAGATCATAAGCTAACTGCTAAATCAATAATTCCCAGTCTCTAACTGCTTCAAATAACGCTGCTGCTCTTTCCCACTGTTCTCCCTGACTGTTTCAGGAGAATGACAGGGTTGTTTGCCAGCAACAGACTTCAGGAAGGAGGTAGAAGGAGTGCTCTGCAGGCAAGGCAAAGCAAATGAACACACAGAAGATTCAGCACAGGACGCAAATCAAATTTATAAGAAAAATGTGCCGATAGACCATGTGGAATAGGTATCAGATAAACCCTTGAAGTGAATCACATACTTCCCTACAAATCAATGCAGCAAAAAGGGTGGTACTGGCACTTTATAAAGTCCCAAATGAAGCCCTCTTCAGTGCCATGCACACCTCAGAACTAAGTTCAGAGGCCCCTAGATGCTCTCCTCAGAAAATAACCCATGCTATACCCATCTTAGCACATTTAAGCTTTGCATGCCAATCACATGTCCTCCTCAAGGACAGCAGTAGAAGAGTTAAGTGTGTTTTTTTCTTGTGTCTGTCTGTGTGTGTGTGTGTGTGTGTAAGGAGAAACAAAGAAACACATAGCTTCTACTTACAAAGTTTTGGAGCAGCTTGGAGATTGGTTTCTGTTGCTTGCGCCTGAGACGCTGTGGTAGGCTCCAGGGCAGATGGTGACAGCGAAGGTGCGGCAGAGGACAACAACCCAACATCTAGGATGCGGTTATACAGAGAAGGCTGGAGGAACGGTTTGGAGGGCACGAGCGAGCTGTCAATTTGCACTGTCACTTCAGCCTTGCCCTTGGGGCTAGGTACGGGGAAGGGTGAGGCATACACCTCCGAAGGCACCCAGGCAGACAGAGCTGTAGGATCCACAGCGCTCTTTGGGTCTTGTCCTATCCTCCCAGGGTCAAGGTGGGTAGGAGAGTCATACTCAAAAATCTTGTCCACAAAGACCCACTTGAGGCCAGCAATGCAGAGGCAAAGGCTGAGCAGGCAAGCCAGGATAGGGGCGATGCAGATCTTTTCAGAGTTGAGGCAGCCCTTCAGTCGCTCTGCCTCCAGGCACACACAGCAGGTTGCGGCAAGGCCTGCTATCCCCTGGACGCTCCTGTCCTCTCTTTGGGTCCCCGGCATGTTCTCCTCAGCCGGGAGCCCGTTGAGGGACGCGTCAGGGCTCAGCTGAGCTGAGGGGCTGGGAAAAGTGTCGGCAGCTACTTCAGACATGTTTAAGCATCAGCTCTCAAACAGCTCACCTCCAAAAGGCCTTAACTCTATCACAGTCCATTACTGTGAGACACAGACAAAAAGAGATGGTAGTAATAGTCACAGCGCTCTGTAAAAATCACAGAGTGGGAGTCAACAAAAAGTCCGAGCTCAGCAACATCATCCAAACTGGGAGAGAAGTAACACACAGGAAAAATAATATTCCCTTATCCCCCCTGCCGTTGAGCCCTCTGTCACTCTCTCTGCCTCTCTGAAGCAAGAGTAGCTTTGCAATTACTGAGCTCCTGTTTGCTGGCCACTTTTATAATTCCTTAAACACCTCACAAGCAATTCCATCTCTTCTGTGGGAGGAAAAGAAACATCTCCCCAAAAGCAAGCACAACAAAACAAAACAGGGGGAAGGAGGGTGACGAGAGAAAGAAAACCACAAACACCGAACAAATTGACGGGTTAAGTGAACCAATAGCCCAGAGCGAAAGGCAAGACTCTCACCTTGAGCATCTGAGGCTGGTATCTGCTTAGACGAGGAAAACAATTGTCATGCGGTAGAAGGAGCAAAAGCAAAATCTGTAACAACAGCGGCAGCGGCAGAAGTGACAGTAGCAGCAGCATCCTGTCGTGTTACAGCGGCGGCTGAAAGAGGCTGAATCATTACAGAGCAGCAGGTGCTCGCTGTCTGAGCATCACTGCAAACAATATCATTACACAGAGGTTTGAAAGGAAGAGCGATGCCAAGACGGCGGTAACTCCCTTTCTCTCCCCTCCCTCTTTGTCCTTCTTGAACGCTCATTCACTTTCCTCCTTCTCCCCCCCT
>VWZZ01001833.1:7244-22922 GCA_013399095.1 Psophia crepitans
TTTTTTAAGCTGAAAATTCTTTCCTTTGATCTCCTTTCTGACTCTTAATGAAGTTGTGGGATCTGACTTCCCGCATCGCGCCTGTTGTTTTCCCTTCGCCGCCTGGCTGCGGCGGAGCCGGCGAGCGGGGCGAGCTCGCCTCTCCCGCGTATTTCACACCTCCTAACACCAGCCCAGCTTCAAAGCACGCTACAAACACGACGGGTCCGCGTCTGCCTGCGTGAAGGCCAGGCTTTCATTGAAGTCCGTAAGAGCTGAACGTGCACATCCAAAGGTATAATTTGACACTAACAAATTAATTCTCACTATTTTGCTGTGGAGGAATTAAGCTGCGATCGCCACGGTGCAGGCAGATTAACTGGGAGGGGGGCAAGCAGTGCCTGTGCTGGGGAAGGGATGTTTTTTCCCGTCCATCGTGTGTTGGAGGCTGTGATGGGATGAGGGGTCCCCAAGAGGCTCACCCCAGCGGTCTGACTGCCCAGAGCCGCTTCTCTTGCGTTGCAATTAAATTGATCTGTAGCCTAGGAAAGGAGCAGCAGGCACAGCGCACTGCGCAGCGCTTGCGTGCAGGGCTGCAGGAGCCTTGGTCCCACCTTGCTCGTTGCCAGTCAAGATGCCCTACGGGGGGGTGGGTCTGGAAGTTCCTGAGGTCCTTTTGCCTCCACCCACAGCGTGTCTGACGGTGGGTTCCTCATCCCAAACCCATCCCGAATTGCCACCGGGGAGCTCTGATGGGCTGTGCCAGCCGGGAGGATGCGGGTGGGCAGTGCCGCAGGAGCTCTCACTTTGCCCCAAGGCAAAGCGCTTTTGGGAGAGGCTGGAGGACCTTTTTGGGAAGCCTTTGCTGCTCCTGCTTGTGCTGCCCCAGCTCTGGAAGAAAGAGCAGCCTTCATCTGCTGGGGCCGTTAATGTCACCTTTCGCAAGTACTGCGCTTGCAGAGGAACCTGCCAAGTATAGCACATTTTAATTTGCTCTTTTCCCATACATTCCTGGATTTATGGCTTAGTTCAGTCTGGTTACTGCTTGCTGTGTAGATGTAAAGCTCCCTCCAGAGGGTCACTCCACGCCGTAAGCTTTGTGGGTTCCCTGGAGGAAAACTGATGAGCTATTCCCTGAAAAGCATCCACCTAAAGAGGGATTTTTAGATTTGATTTGGCAGAAATTTGAGCCTTGAAAGCAGGCTAGGAGATGTATCTATCCAGTGATTACATCTAACAGGCTTCTGTCTGATTGCAGCTACGTTACTCTCTATTCTCTGCATGTCTTTAAATGCTTAGTTATTTTTAGGTATTATGGATTTGGGAACATATTAATTGTGTAAAAATGAAGGAAAGGGGGGGGAAAAAAAGAGAAGGAAAAAAAAAAAGAGCAACTTAGAGAAAATGCATTTTCAGGGATGCCTGCACCAGGTTGAGAAGTACATTTGCAGTTGCCTGCCATCTGTAGCAACTTGTCCAAAGCAAACATTACCAGTCAGTCCAGGTTTGGCTGCATGATTGCAATAAACCATTGCAAGGGCATCCAGAATAGCACGGCCCTGGAACTACTTCTAGGATTAGGTCCTACTCCCCTGAAAAATAAACCTTGGCAAAAGCTCAGTTCTCCCCAATAAAAATTCCGTTTTCACAGCTCTAATCAAGTTTTCCAGAGCTGTGGTCCAAATTAGAAACTGCATGCAGGATATCTGACCCAGGAGAACAAGATGGAGCTTTTAATTTAAAGCACTGCCAGGCTGGAAATTTCCAAAGCTCTCGGTGGCTCACCTACGGCAAAACTGTGGAGTGTGTCCTGATAAGCCTGTCCCTTCCATGGCAAAGCTCTGTCAGACCCCAAACTCCTGGTCCCTGCTCACAGGTGGAAGAGTCTCTTTTGGGGCAATTCTTCCAGAAATGGCATCTCTCCTTGGAGACTTGCAGGATCCCTGAGGATCCCTTCTTGGTTGTTACTTACCTGCCCTCCTGGCTGGCAGCGGCAGGACATGGTTGGGGGGCGATGGGTGATGACTGTGCATGTGTGGTCCTGCTTTCCAATCCCCCAATGATACAGCGTGCTTCTGCATTTACAGGAGGGGGACTTCAGAAATGGGGGGCTGTCCCCAGGGGGTTATGAGGACCAATGGCGGCGTTTCTGCAAGTTATCTGGAGTTCAGCACCAAGTCACAGAACCATGGGATCACAGCATGTCCCGAGCTGGCAGGGCCCCCCAGGCCCACCAGCCCAACCCCTGGCCCCACACAGGACCAGCCCCATCACAGCAGATGGCTGAGAGCGTTGGCCAGACGCTGCTTGAACTCAGCCCAGCTCGGGGCGGTGACCACTGCCCTGGGGAGCCTGTGCCAGGGCCCCACCACCCTCTGGGGGAAGAACCTTCTCCTGATCCCCACCCTGACCCTCCCCTGGGGCAGCTCCAGGCCCTTCCCTGGGGTTCTGTCGCTGGGCCCCAGAGGGAGGAGATCAGCGCCTGCCCCTTGGCTCCCCCTCGGGAGGAAGCTGGAGGCCCCATGAGCTCTGCCCTCAGCCTCCTCTTCTCCAGGCTGAACCAGCCCAGGGCCTTCAGCCTCTCCTCACACGCCTGCCCCTCCAGACCCTTCCCCACCTTTGTTCCCTCCTCTGGACACTCCCCAACAGTTTTATGCCCTTTTTGTGCTGTGGCGCCCAAACCTGCACCCAACAGTCATAAGAGAACTGCTTGTCAAGTGAACAGCAGAAGCAGTTTTATATTTAATAGTTTAAATTGTTTTCTACCATTGTTTTTCCAGCCTCAGACCCAACTGTCCATCCGCAGCTTTCAGTTGCAAATATATTTTTCTTTTCATGTGATAAATGCTCAGCTTGCAATATTTGGGAAACAATGATCCCATTAGTGTCTTGAAGAGAGATGATCCAGTTACACGTAGCCGTGGGATAAATCTCTGCTTGTTCTGTCACACAGAGCACAGGATTCAAGCAATATATGTTTATTTTTCCAATGCAAATGCAGCAGCGGTCCATGCAGTATGGATCACAGACGAACTTGGCCATCAGTAAACGACAGCAGAGTCCGCAGCAGAAAGAAGGAAACCACAGTCACAGTTCATCTTTGTATCTCAGGCTGGCTGGGCTAAAAGATGTGCAGAAATATAAAAACCCCAGGCAAGATCGTTGCTTAAAGGCTCACGTGGGCTCCTAATTGTGGAAACATGTTGAATTATGTGATACGATGCGGTTATATAACACCTTTTATGAAACTCTTGGCACGAAAACAATGCATAAAAATAACAGATGTGGCAAATCACAACCACGTTCTGAAATCGTTCTGTAGTTCAGTTTAGTGAAAACAATGGACTTGATTTAAATTGGGATTTTATTATTTTTTTTCCCACCAAAAAAATGTCCGTGGGCAAAGAAATATTGGAAAGAACAGTGAAAAAGGCTGCAAGTGCCAACAGGGTTCCTCCTAAAGAAACCTGCAGGCGGCTGTCAACTCCAGGGCAGTGCAGCAAAGGACATGGGAGGCGGTGGAGGGTCAAGCCCGGCTCGTGTGACTCGTGATACCTTCAGCAAGACTTTCCTTGGAAGCCAGGCAAGCAAGATGTGGTCCCGAGACTTCTCCCAAGAGAATGATGGTAAACCAGCATCCCAATTTACAACAGGGTTTGGAACTGTCTTTCCGGGACCATCACTTCAGCAAAGCCTCAAGGGATGCCCAAGATGGACTGCAAATGCACGAGGGCTTCCGCAAGGGAATGGCCAGGCAGGTGCCTGCCCGTACCCTCCAGCCTTTCCCCGTCCCGAGTTTTCCAGGGTCCCGGCACGCGAGGGATGGGTTTGCAGTGCTCCACAGGAGAGGTCTTGGGCGCTGGGAACGTGGCTTTTCCCACGCTTTTGTGAAGCTGCGTTGCTGATAACCAGCTCCGCCGCTCGCAGCCTGTAATCAGGGCAGAATCTGCACGCGAGCGAACGCTCTGTAACTCCACCGGCTGATAAAGAGGAACAGGCTCCAATTAAACAGCGACAGTTTACTCCTGTTTGTTGTGGTACACGGTGTCCTGAACACGGGCAGCCCGCAGACGGGAGTGCCTAAACGCAGACCCAGAGCTTTAAACAACGAGGCGATGCCGTGCTGCCGCTGCGCGTGGAGGAAGAAATTGGATATTGCTGGGCCTTGTTTATTTATTTATTTAGTTAATTTTTAATCCCCTTTCTGGCTATTAACTTTTTATACATTTGATTTCTACATCACTCAGTGTATGGGACCATCCCTGGTACGACAACTTCGTAATAACTGTGCTTCCCAGAGCTATGTTTGGCTGCCGGTCTGCTCCGTAATGTCCCATTAATTCCTTATTCATTGTTCGAGAGAGCCCGGGTGCGAGCACAGGACCGACTGCTCGGCTGTTCCTGAGCGATTTGGCTAAGAGGCGCCAATTATTTCTTGGTACCATTTTAAAGAATTTTGGTTCCCAGATGGAAGAAAACTGCAGGACATCTTCAATGAGAAAGGGAGAAATAGTTCTAGTGGCCTATTTTTGTTAGTAGAGAAAGACCTTTCGGTTAAAGGCTTCCAACTCTTTAAAAAAAAAAAAAAAAAAAAAAAGGAAATTTCAACTGAAAGAGAGAACTTAATGTTTTGAAAGAGTTTGCTGGGTGGAGACGTCAAACTGAAAGGATCTTGTGCAACTCAGCTTTTTAGATCTAATACTAAACCCCCCCATTTATTCCTTTGCTTTACCACAGGAAAATCACTGAGGAATGCGAAGGCAAAGACTGAGTTTTGGACTGGCCTGTAGCACGTAGCATCGGCCAGGATCAGCCCCTGATAATTCAGTCTCTACTTTTTGTCTGGAGAGCTGATATTTCTGCAGCTCTTCCCATCCTCCAAGTCCTCTGTAAGTGTTAAGCATTTTTGCATCCAGCAAATGGAACAATAACGGAGGACTTAATTTTCCCATCTGTCAACTAGTCCTGAACAAATTGTACATCTTTCCCTTTAGAGAGAAATGTTAGGTAAATTAAAAGCTTTAGCGTTCGTTTTCATGTAACAGAGGTTCTGAGATTCTGTCATCGCATTTCTGGCTGAATTTTTTTAACTTATTACGAGTCACAGAAGATTTGTTTTTGTAACTCTGAGACGGTGGCTCTATCTTGGGATAACCTTGGCTCGAGCTGCCCCGAAGTAACGTACGTCACAACGTCGAAGCCAGTGTTTTGGGGGAGCCGATGCTGTGTGTTAAGGATGGTTACGGGTGTCGATAAGGGAAAACGGCAACCCAGGGGCTTCGGAGAGATCGCTCTGCTGGTGCAACGCCTGAGGGCCGCGAGCGTGGGGCGATGCTGCGTGCTCCGTTCTGCTGAGGACGGCTGAGCACAGGCTGGTCTTTGTTGTTTGCCGGACAGCGTATGGTATAATGCTGTTTGTCTTGGGCTTGACCCTCCCAGGCCGTACTCCAGCAGACAGCGCCGCTGACTTCGGTTGGTCTGCGCGGGTGCCGATGTGTTGCTTAAAAACGTGTTGGTGGGCTCCTGCGCTTGCAGGACTTGTTGGCGTTGACTCTGCACAGGCAACGGCAGCTCTAGACTGTGTAGCGCTGCTCTCTCTACCCCTCCCACCCTGGGTCTGGAGCAGTTTGTAACATAAAAGGTGCTTTTGGGTGCAGGTTTCCCTCTTCTCTTACACACGCGTAAGCATTGAGCTGGCTTCCCCTTGGAGTTGTCCGTCCTCCCCCTTGCCGCAGCCCCAGCGTGACCCAGCTGGCGCGCTCAGATAAGGGCTGAATGGGGAGATAAGAAGCTCTTTTCCTTCTCCTCCCTCATCTGGAACACTAGAAAATGGTGCAGCTCTGCTTTTGAAATCCCACAAGCTCTGTTAAATACATGGGAAAGTGGCTCCCAAATCAAACAGGTCACCCACACACACACTCCTCGGTCTCTGGAAGACAGATTTCTCAAATACAAATCTCTGGTGAAAGAAGTGAAATGAGAAAAAAAAAAAATTGGAACTAGGTTCCCCTTCTCCTCAGCACCTCACCATGCCACTTAAGGAGCCGCTCTTGAAGCTCCAGGATGGTTTGACTTTGAGCAAAACCGTATTATGTGATGTGGCAAAGACACACCCTGAGAGAGACAGGTAGGAATTTGGCTCTGGAGCTATTTCCACTGGAAAACAAAAGGGTTTCTGTGGCAGTCCGGAACAAGTGCCAGTTAAAGGGTATGAACTCTTCTCATACTGTGTTTGGCTGCAGAATATTCCTAGCAAGGTTCAGAAAAGCCATCAGTAGCGTTTTCCACCCTTCTTACTTGCGCAGGCTGAGCACCACATGGTGATATAGTCCAGCAAACTGAGAAAACAGGGCAAATCAAGAACTTTTTCTTGTCTGTCAGCAATGCATTTTGAGCATGACATCCATGGATGCAGCAATGCATCCATAACAGGACTTTAAACAGCAGCACAAGGAAACTGTGGCTCTGGCAGGAATCCTCTGGGCTTTACGGTTAGTGTGATTTCTGCTGCGACATGTGCTGCCCTACAGAGGAGGCACGATAGCTTAATCGCACCAGTGATAATGAAGTGGAAGAGGACGTAAAGAAGCAGCTATTGACTGCCTTGGGTCTTCTCTACTCCGAGCCTCCGTGTCAGAAGCTGCTGCCGCTGCGATTCCAGCGTCGGTATCCGTAGCACGAGCTTTAGAGCGGATCAGGTTCAAGTATTTGCGCTGGGCTGTGTTGTCTACTCGCTAGCTTGTGCTGCCAGTGGAGCTGCAGCGGGGATGAATTATGATGTCAAAACAGAGAGATGTTGTCACACAACCATCTCCCCTTCTGGGGTCAAGGTTCTGCTTTATAGCTTGGAAACCCATTAGTCCATTTGAAAGCATATGGCCAAGAATGGACAAAAAAAGAGTCTTGTGTGTTTGGGTCAGAGCTACAGACAAAAGGCTCTTTGTGCTGAGAGCTGACAATGACAAATAAAGAGGAACCTGTTGATCTAGGAGAGAAATGGAGGATTATGAAAAGATCACATGGTGAGAAAAAGACCTTGGCTGTTTGTCTGGATGGCAGTCTCGCCTGTCATTAAAATGCTTTCTGCAGCTACGGCGTATTTGTTAATGGAAATACTGTCTCCTGCTCATGGTATTTTTTCCTAGCCTACCAATCGCTACCTGTGCCTAAACGTGCCACCCCTGTGAGGCCGCATCAGAGAGGTGATCCGCTCTTAACTGGATCCTCGCCACGTGTGAGGCATCACGCAGAATAATTAATGTTTGCGAATGTCTCTGATGGCACTGGGAGCACTAGAAACAGTAAATGCTAAAAAATCGTGTCTGTCCAACCACGATACATAAATACAGGACACAAAGGAAACCCAGCAACAAACCCCCTATAATTCAAGAGTTCTTGGAAGTAACCCAAAAGCTATGTCTAATGCTAATAATAAGCATATTTCCCAAAGGTAACATTTGATTTCTATCCAAAACCAAACATATTTGAAGCTCTGTCTGAACGTTGTTGTATAGCAGATTAACTGGGACAGTTTAATCTGTGAATAACTTTATAAAGCCTTCAGCCAACTCCGAAGAAACAGCAACAGGCTTGACAAGACTGGGCTGCAAAACACTTCACAGGGACTGTGGTTTTTTCACAGTGAGTCCGGAGAAAATACAGAACGGCTTTGGGTTTGTGGCATGCACATCTGGCAAGCGCGCATTTCTGATCGGCGGGCAGAGAACACGCTGAACAGAGATATTTATATTGAACATTGATGGGCTGCCTAAAATGACCTCCAGAGTCTATGAAGTGCACCATAGATTTTTAAAAAATCTATTATAGCCCATTACATTCTGGAATGTATCCGAGTCCATCATCGCAGGGAGCGCCAGCAACCCTCTGCATTTGCTGTAGTGAAGGAGACCTATGGAAACAGGTTTAATTCAAAATAAGCAAGGGGGGGGGTGGTGGTAGGGTGGGGGATAACAACAGGATGCTGCTTCTCTGGTTTTATTTACCTTCGCAGCTGAAGAAACTGCGAGGGGGAAGGCGGCTGGAAAATGAAACACAAAGGGGAAGGTCTCTTGCTGTTCTTTAAGCACGGGTTTGAAATCAATGCAGATAATGCACTTGGAAGGACTGTCTCGTTTACTGGTTTTTGGTAAATTGCTGGGCTGTGCTTCCCAGTGGTGACATGATAGTCATGTCCGTGCCAGTAAGAAGATACTTTAAAAAATAATTAAAAAAAAAAAAAAGGCAAAAAAGAAGCGAGCAGCTCCTTGGAAGCAGCGTTTGGATAGTTTGGTCTGCAATGCCCTGAGTTCTATACATTGACAGAGAAACATCTCGGGCTGCTGTGTGTCTCCTGGTGGTACAGTGTGTTTCTCACTTCTCTGTAGCCTATTCCAACGACACAACAAGCCGTACTTAAACACAACGTCCTCCTGCAGAGAGAAGTGCTGCCTCCTGCTCGCTACAGCACAGCAGAGGTATTTTCTAACCACTGCTCTTCCTTCTTCCTTCGCTCTCTTGGTTTTTTTGTTCCCAGTGTCTTCAGTGCTGCTGGGTTAGGCTTAGGGCCCAATTATCCTCATTAAAAGTATAAACTAATAATCCGTAGTTCAAAGTGGGTTTGCTACGGACAGCACCACTGGGGATTTAGTGCGTGATACTGGAGTTGGTGCTTAGGTTTTCTTTTAATATTTTTTAACTGGAGGCAGATCTATTTATATATGCTCTGGGAGAATAATTTTATGAGTAAATATGATCTTTATTAATATTTTCTTTGTTAATTAATTGATGTTAGTAAAGAGCTTTGAAGATTAAAGCGCTCTATGCAATAAATATTAAGATTAGTCCAACTTATTTTAATGTGGCCAGCATTCCAGCTCCATCATCTTTCATCCAAGAATCTCCAAGTGCTTTCCAAATGTTAATGAATTTCCTCTCAACAGCCCAGGGAGATACCTATCACTATCTGTTTCACAAAGGAGTCGTCCGGAGTGCATTTTACCCCGTGACTTGGTCAAAATCGGGTGATACGGCAGGAGTCTATTTGGGAGCGATCCGAAAATTCCTTACTCCCGTTCTCCCGTTCTTGCTGCTAGACAGCATTCCCTTCTCGGGAGTGGGGGGGTGACGCACCCACGGGTCACAGCCTTCGTCAGCTGCTTTTATTGGTCGCTCTTAAAAGAAAATAGACAATGGTAACGTGCCACACCCAGGAGAGCTGGGGAAATAAAACTCTTCAGAATCAGAATTATCACAGTTATTAACAGCACTGAGTGGGCTTGGGGGAATTTTCAGTGTCTTTTAATGTGCAAGAGTAAATGTTAATTGGATGCCATTTTAGAGTCAGAACCTTATAACCATACTCCAAAGAGTATCAAAATGGAAAGAATTTCTCAAATGCAGCACAGGTGAGGACAGATTGTGGCGGAGAGTGGAAGATGTGAGCACGAAGATGTGCGCTAAACAGCACATGCTGCAGCTGAACGTTCTCCAACACTCTCCTCAAACCAGAGGCTAAGTTAATGATGAGACGAGAAGGCCATTTAGAGACACCATGACTCCAGCAATCCATGAGAACAATGCAAAGTTCAAAAATAGCAGTATTGACTGGTGGAAAAACAACATACATATAATTTTCAGGTAATTACTACAGTATAATTAGCTCTGTTGTTTTCATATGAGCCATCTGAAATGAACTCTGCTTGCTGCTGAAACTCAGCTTTGTTCACAGCTTTCCCATGGCTCAAGTGATTCTTTAGAAGTAGCGATTAGGTAAAAAATAAAGATGTGAGTATGTTGCACCAGACCATCTCCATGCCAGCGGGCATGGCCTAGCCGCTGGCATTTTATTCAGCATTTTATCCCCCTCTGCTCTAAGCCACGTTGGGCAAGATGAGAGCTACAGAACTGGAGAAGACGAGTGCAATCTACTCCTGTATTGTCTACGTTACTTCCATGTGTAGTGCATAATGGAAATTGTGGGACGGGGAGAAGGAATGAGACACAGACTGCAACAGGCCTCTGTCTTTTTCTAGATCATTGTATGTGACTGATGCTCTGTGCAAAATTGCTATAAATTAGGATTGCATGGAAATGTCAGCATTTCACATGTACTGTATAAGTGCAGGAAGAGGAGGAGTAACATCATAGTAAGGATTTACTCTCAATCAAAGTTCTGGAAAATTTAGCATCTCAATTTATTTTTTTTTTCCACAGAACTTTGCTTGTTAGGAATTATTTAGCATCTGTAGAAAGTAACTTCTTAACCACTGGGACCTTGCAGGCTTACTGAAAAATCACTTTTAATTGGAACAAAAGAGTTTGTCACAGTCAAAGCCTGATTTTGTTGGTGCTGTAAGTCTGCCTCACCTCTCTGAAGGTGTTTTGGAGATAGAATTCTGTGGTTTTCTGCCCTTGTGTTTGAATAGTTTTAGGCCAATTTCAAGCTCCTGAAGCATCTGACACTCCAGGTGCTACCCGGCTGTGATAGGGCACCATGCACTTCCCAGCTCAGTATGGGTTGGTGATGACCTGCGGTAGTTGCTTTTGACTCTTTCTTCTTGTACTGTGTCCACACGTTACAGCTGCTGACAAAAAACCCCGATTGTGATTCAGCAAAGTGGCATTTTGTTGACAAAAAGAGTCTGGGTTCAACTCAGCCAAAGGAAATGCTTCCACAAGGCTAGTATCTCAGGAGTGACCATTTCTTAGAGAAAAAAACTATTATACAGTCTTAATTTAAAAACAAAAAGAAGATGACCATCCAAATAAAAGCCCTGAGAAAAGTGAACAAAGGTACTTGCAGAACTAGTGGCAGTTCTCCTGGGGCAGAAGTTAGAGAAGTTAGTCCAGGTAAGTTAAGCGCCGCAAGGCCAGTAGGATGCTGTTACCTCGGACTGCCAGTAACACGTGCGCCTCATTTCGATACAGAAAGCAGTCCCCTACGCCTTAAAACTCCTCTAGTGTCACTGAGTTTTGCTGTTGAGACTACTGTCATTACCTGTAAAATGAAACGAGGCTGTGTGAAACCTCTGTGGCTGGTTCGGGGGTAACTCAGGCACTTTTCTTTTCCTGCGCCTGTGCTCTGGGAGGGTGCAGAACCCGAACGGGCAGAAACCGATGGGTGGGCTGTGCGCGGTGCGGGGGCAGCCGCGGCAGGGTGATCCCCAGCGGAGACCTCATTTTGTTCATCCTCCCCTTAAAACGTAGTCTCCATTTGACATGACTGATACTTCATTTGACACAGTCCTAATACAGACTAGCTTAATTATGAAGGACAGGCCTTGAGAACATTAGCGGGGCGCTGTGAGCAAGCACATCTCATCCATTGATATTGGAGCGGAAAAGGCTAAGCAAATAATTTTAAAGAATGGGCTAATTGTTGTGCCTATTACTATTGTCTTGCAGCTGCGATACTTTGTATAGCTGTGAAGTACGTAGGGAGCTGAGCTTGACTTGGAATCCGTAATTCCAGGCAGGAAACACATTATACAGGGCATTCAAATATCAGGGAGTGCAATTAAAATTTTTAATGATTTGCAAAAGTTGCAATGGGAAAAGAGTTTGTATCACGGCCATGCTAGGCCTGGAGTACTTGGTGCTGTAAACTGCACTCATGTGTAGAGCAATAAGGCAAGCTGATATTTAAGAACTGAAAAAACAGGAAATACGCAAATGAAGCTGGGATGTGTCACGCTGTAATGCTGCATATGTAATTAAAGATTATAGTAACTCATTTACATACACTTTCCATATTGCAATAACATTGTTATACCAGGAGATCTAAGGATATAAAAGAAGCGACATTAACGAAATGGTTCAGTATCTTTCCCTAATTTAGGATTTTAGGTGATTAGCTCCCTCTCTGTAAATTTTAATAATACAGGCAGCAAAGATGCAATCAATCTTCCTCTTCTCAGTAAGTAGCAGCCCTTGTTTTGGGCCAGATCTGAGAGATGATGGTAACATCACATGATATAATTTAATATAATATTAAGGGAAGATGTGCATACCAGCCAAGTCCCGGTCCCTCACATCGCTGAACCTACTATACAGCATATTGCGCAATGCCACGGATATTGCCCATAGAGAATGAAATGGACTTCTTTTGTCTGATTTACTGGCTACTCCATTTTCTTCACATACAGCCAAATCATTTTCACTAAAATGTAGCTCTGATTTTTTTTTCCCCCCAGAAAAGGCTATTTCAGTGACACATCTAAATGGTTTTTATGCCTCCAATAATCTCAGGAATTATAGATGTTTTTTAAAGGCTTGGTCACATTTTTCTATCAAGAAACACAGTAATTGAGAATCTATCTTTAAGTAACTTTTAAAAGTCCTATTTGGGATCAAAAATTACCCCCCCTCCATTACTTTTGAGCAGGGAGTAAGTTTGGACTACTAGACAAAGAAAGAAAAGTTTTGGAGACTCAGACTAATGAAAACAACATGTTAGTAGGAAAAAAAATGCATATCTGTTTTTAAAATGTTATTGTGTCTGAATATGGTTTTAAGCAAGTGAGTTATGTGACATGGTACATTTTTTGGGAGGTTACAGAATAGGAAAATAGAAGAAATGGGGGTGGAAGGTAGATTCTGGAAGTCATTTATGTTACTGCAAAATGCCAAAATGGGGGAAGTAAACTTTGGAAAATTGGGAATTCAAAATATCAAAACTTTGAATGGTTGAGGAAAACCCTGATCCTTATTTTTTTCTTTCCCCTCCTCAAAAAAAAGGGTGAAAGAAAAAATACTGCAGTTTTACTTCAGAAACAGAGGTAACTGACAACAGGAAGACTCTTTTGGAGGTGTCTTTACCTGCTCTGATTGCACCCCAGTTGCACTACCTGATGGGCACATCCTTTTGAAGTGAAGACAGAATCGTGACTGATCTGAGTGTTGCCATCACTGGCAGAGGTGCCGCGGAGCTGGAGCAACGGAGAGCACCTTTGGAAATTACCATGTGTTGACAAAGTCTTTTCTCGGCAAAGAAACTATCATCTAAGTCTCAGGAGGAGAGAGGAAGAAAATTTCATTACATGTAAATAATTGTCTAAAAATAAAAGCACAGATTGCTTTTCACATTAAGTTCCTTCTTCATGCTTAAGTGTATACCACATTAAAAAAAGAAGTGACTATCAGAAGTCCAAACTGAAAAACAGAGGGCCCGTACTAGCTTTGCCCGTAAAAATACTTATTTGGGCTGAACCATTTTGAATTGAATACTCTGTATCCTCTTAGTTCGGTTCCTTATTTTAATGTATCTGAAGACATTCTTGGCCTGTTTTATTTAAAGCAAGTTTTGAAAGAGGACA
This sequence comes from Psophia crepitans, assembly GCA_013399095.1. Taxonomy (NCBI): domain Eukaryota; kingdom Metazoa; phylum Chordata; class Aves; order Gruiformes; family Psophiidae; genus Psophia; species Psophia crepitans. The sequence continues at coordinate 20,537 of VWZZ01001833.1, forward strand.
CTGTGGTTTATGGCCATGTGTCAGGTTTGATAGTGTTATGCCATGATTTAGCAAAGCACTTAAGCACATGTCCACATCCCACTGAAATTGGTAGGAAGTGAAGAAGCAGAGGAGAAACTGTTTGCTGTGCAGCAAGCCTCTTTCAGGGGGAAAAAAAAACCAAATTGACAAAAAAAAAAAAGGATTTGTCTTTACACAATTATAGATCTTTTTGCCAAATTCTTTCAACTAGACGCAAACTCATAGATCATATTAGATCATGATTATTAAACATATTTAATCATTCAAAATGAATTATTCTAAACTGGGCTGGTTCAGGCCACTGAAATAGATCAGCTAATTCTGGTACATGTGGGCGTGCTGGGTAGTCATCTGACTTTTATTTTTTTTAGATATCTTGCCTAGCGCCCTGCCCCCTCCCCAAACCAGCATTTTAGACGCTGCGATAAGTCTTCATTACAGGCAGTATTAAGCCAAAGTACGGCAGTTATTACTTATCGGCCTCTTCTAACTGCTCCTCATTTTCTGAATGCTTCATTTCATATGCTGATGCCGAACTGTAAAAGAAATCAATGAGAACAGTGGTTCTGTTTCCCTTGGCATACCTGAAATGGAAATGAGAAGGAAGAGGGATACCAGCCCGGAGCCAAAAGATGCACCTGGGTTTTGTGTCTGTCCAGTTCTGAGACCAAGCTGGGGAATGTTTCTGGGTGAAATGCTCTGAAATGAAATGTTTGGAGGGAGATGTGGGTTGTTTTCCTTTCTTCAGAGAATCGGGACTTCGTACAAATTCTCACCAATAAACAGGATATCAAAAAGCTACTTACTATAAAGGCATTTGACACCACTGTCACGCTCTTCCCTCAATGGAAACTACCTACTTTTAAATTGTGGCTAACTATTCAGGTCATACGGGAGACAAAATTATAATTCAGTAATAGTCATGAGTGGTAATCTTTTTACTGCTGATTCCCTGTGTGGCCTCAAGCATTCTTTAATCTATAGAGTGGGGACATTAATGCTTTTTTTTTTCACTTTGCAACGCAGATAATATAACTGCTTTCTGAACGTACCATGATGAATTTTACAGCAGCTATGGACAAACAGCAAATTTTGTACCTCTCTCACTTAAAATAAGGATGTACAATATTGGCCACATTCAACACATTTTTTCCATCCTATGCACTATGTTAAAGTGAAGAAAGTGTCATGGCAATCTGTAATTACACACAGTAAAAGGAATCTGAATCAAGCTAAGATGTGCGACACAAATGTGAGTATTTAAACTGCTCAGCTTCACAACTGACACAGTCATCTTGCCAGGGAGCATTTTTGGTGTGTCATTTTTTCCTCTCTGCATTATCTGTTCTGCTGTCGTAAGAACCCACTCAAAATTTACTCAAAAATTACATGACATGGGCAAGTTTAGACATAAGAGCTCTGCTGCGATTCTGTAGGCCCTCCTAAAATCAGTTGTATTGCTTTTTTTCCTAGGAGGAAAACCAGCACAAGTTTTCGTTGATTTCCTGACCTTCCTTAGGAAATAAAACTTATCATTTCGCGGTTCGTACAAACCAGAGGCTGGAGGACAGCTGACGGCAGGGCGTTCTCCCAGCTACACCCGCAGCCGCGGTGCTCCCGCCGCGGCCCAGCAGCGCGGTTCGGCCGGAGCCGGGCACCCACCCCCGGCCTCGGCGGAGCCGGACCCCGGCCAGCCCGCACCACCCTCCCTCCCGCCGGGAAACCAGAGCGCCTCAGCCGGGGGACCCCAGCCTAGTTTCACTTGTAAAGCACTTCGAAACTGCGGATTAAGTAGAAGAAAACAGAGTTGCAAATTCCAATTTTAAACAACTTATTATTAGAGGAATGCGTATCCACGTCTTCCCTCTGGTGATTTTCTTCGAGAGGGCTCCCGAAGCAGAGCCGGGACGCGGGCACCGTCAGCGGCCCGGGCTCGGTAGCGCTGGCCGCTCTCCCCTCAGCGCCCCGGTCCCCTCACGGAGCGAGTAGCAGGGAAGGCGGGACCGAGGGGGCCGCGCCGTCAGGAGGAAACTTTCCAGCAGGGCAGCAGCGACACACTGCCCCCAAGGCAGATCGGAGATCCCCCGGCGAAGGCCCGAAGCTCCTCACGGGCCTAGGGAGGGATCCCACAGAGCCGTTCCCCGCCAGAGACTCCCCCCACCCGGCGGAGCACAGAAGAGGAACAAAATGGCGCCGCGATTCAAACGCTGCGCGCTGCGTGCCGGCGGGGGGGCGGCGGGGGGGCGGTGTCCCGGCGGGGTTCACTGCGCCTGCGCCCGGAGTTGCAAGATGGCGGACAGTGCGGAACTAAAGGTAAAGCGCAGCTTCAATTCCTTTCGCGATGCCTCTCGCTGCTGCGCTCGGG